>JASDQU010439072.1:71526-82279 GCA_032191745.1 Picea mariana | reverse complement strand
TAATACTTTATTAATTAATGAATTAATTAATAATTAAATCAATCATTAACCCTCATGAACAACTATTTAATAATAATCAATTAGAAATGTTATTTTAAGACATAAATACAGTTTAGCTAATCTTTTAGGATTATATTATTAAATTAATTATACTTAATAATAAAGGGTCGTTACAGAGGAAATGTGGGTGTGGTTTCTTGAGAAGATGATGAGGCTAATTACAATGGAGTTTTCAAAAATAAAAATCTCAGGCTACCTTTTGTTGAGGACATGGAAGGTTTTTCAGATGTAGAATTTTTCTTTGGATGGAAAGGGGTGTCTCTGAGCAAGTGTGGAATTTCTTAGTTGCCTCTCTAGATCAAAATTTGGTGTTTCACCATTCAGGTCAAGGTTGAATTTTGAGGCTTTAGTATGCCCAGGATTTTATTTCCTGAATCCCCTCTTGGGAGAGAAAATTCCTTATTATATTTGCATTTAGTGGAGTTTCTAGGTGAAACATGGTAGTCAGTTTGGTGCCTGATATTTGTTCACCATCAAAGATTAGATCTAGTCAATGTCATTCTCCCAGGGAAAGATACTTCATTACTCCATTCCTTGGCAACGACGCCATAAGATCTTGGTCCTAAGGTCTACTCCTAACTACTAAATGACAAAGCTAGGGCACCTCAAGTGTTGAAATGATTTGGTTTTATGAATTAAGTTTGTTGGTTAGTTGAGGGATAGGTTTTCAAGGGTAGATACATGGTTGGAGTGTTCAACAATGTCACTATAAGGTTTCCCTTAGCTTGTGGCATGCAAATTTAGTGAGAAGGTAAAGATATGAAGAATAAAATAAAGGAAATACAAGCAATCATACAATTTTTTTCTTGTTGTATGAAATTTTAGACTTGAAATAATATTCCAGATATAAAACATGTATCTTGACACAAATCATCCAAAAAAGGTTGTATTACAATAAACTATTTACTGAAAACAATAATTGAAATCAGGTTGCATAGCAATAAACTGTTCATTGAGACAACAACTGAAAGGAATGGAGACAACATTTTGCATATATTTCCAATTTGCATCTAGATAATATTAAGAACACATGGAAGATTTGAGAATAAAACACAATCTTTCACCAAATATTATATTCACAAAGGTAGGAAACTTAACAGTCTTATGCTTCAATTCCCATCAAAAATTTTGATGCTTGATCTTCCAAAAACTAAACCTCATTACATTAAATAATCTCTCTATTTATCTCTATCCCAAGAGGGTTTGACCACCATTCTAGGATCTAACTCTAAAGTTCAACTTTACATTACAACTAGACCTTGTAAACAACTTGACTATCACTCCTTAATTACAATTTGTAAACATTTATTTGACCTGAGTGTATTGGGTTTGAAGTATCAGTTCATAAATTCCCCTCAATTCAAACTTAACAAAATATTGTTCATATCAAAAAATAAAATGACCATTTATTATAATTGGTAGAAGTACCTTTGACTAAAGAAACAAAACTCTATAAGTGCAACTATAATTGAAGCTGATAATTGAAGTGGGACAACTCCATAACAAAAGTCTTCAAAAGTTGTGGTTGGTAGTTGATTGTGCATGGATGTCCAGGTATACTAAAAACTGGAGACCAATCTAGAATATAGGTGGATCAAATGACATAAGTCCTGAATTCCTTTCCCTTTTGACAATAGTAGACCTTTTAGATTATCTCTTTCAAGAACATGCATGTTTTCTGATGCTTCTTTTGCAGCTTCTGGTACTTTTTTGTAGCTTAGTGTACTTCATTTCAAGATCCTATTTTTGTTGTTGTAGACTCTGAATTTGCTTCTTCAGAACTTGCACCTGTGGTTTTCATCCATCTCCCTGTCAGTTTCAACCTTTGGTTTGATAAATGTATTTACCTTGCTTCCATCCTTGAGCCCATGTTCTTCCTCTGTAACAGGTTTGTTGAGGTCAATGGAAAACTAAGATTTCCTTGGCCTCATTTCATATCTAGGTGCTTTCTCGGATTTTATGTCAAGTGCCTCTCTCATAGGTTTCTTCATTTTCAATAATTTTCCTTTGATCTCTAGTTTGGCCTCATGTGGAACCTACTCAGGAACTAGTTTTTCATCTGGATTTAGGTCATCAGAGTCCTACTCAAGGTTTGGAAAAAATTCAATTACATGTTGTTCTAATTCCATATCTGTAGGGTAATTGTTTTTTACAGCAACATACTTTATACCTGAGGTCTCCCCTTTATTGTATTTATTCTTTTCCTTTTCTCATATCATCTCTTTCAATGATGGATAGCCATATCCTCCATATTGTCAAATCCATAGATGTCATCTTTATTGTCCTCATACTCAATCACTATGGGTTGTTGGTATTTTAAGGATGGATTAAAAAGTGCTATGTAATTCAACCGCAATTGATTTGTGATCCTGGTTCTTCTATTAGGTTTGCAAGGAAATCTAAGGACGTCTCTCCCTTTCCTATTTTTACTCTTCTTGGCCTTGTGGGATTCCTTAATCAAGGTGTGTACATGCACAAACTCTGTTGCAACCATATCGGGACTGGGTTGTTTATACCTCCTCTACCTACTTGTGTTTGACCTGGTAGTCTTATCTTGATGCATGGTATTGGGCACATGCTTCTCTTGAGAATGTTCAGGTGATAGTGGGCATATTGGAATGGCTTGTTCTCCTCCAGGTATGATATAATTCCTGACATACACTTTTCCACTCTCCATCTTTCTTTGTTTTGTTGTAGAGGACCTTAACTTCCTTCGAGGTATTTCCTCTCTTGGTGGAGTAATTGATCTGACCTTTTGGATCAGGTTACCCCCTTTTTAGGTGTAGTATTGTTGTTTCTATCTTGTTGGGTAACTTTCGATGACCACCCAAGTTCATGAGAAACCCTAATTTCTTGGTTACCCTCGTCGCTTTTTTCTTCTGACTATTGATCAACTTCATGTTCCTCTTATTATTGATTTGTTCCCTATCCTTATTCTTGTAACCCTACAAACTACAGAAAATACTTCCAGGGCATTTCTATTTCATATAAATCAAAGAGAACCAAAATTTTAATGAAAACCTGGTGATATAAACTTCTATGAGCATTTTTAGAGTGATTCTAGACCCTTTTAGACATTTTCGTTAAGCTTTTAAGAAAATATAAATGAAGGTTTAATTGCTTGTCACCATTTAAATGCATAAGGAATCGAAGGTGATAATAGTGAATGATCCAAAAAATACCTTCACATGTGATATACCTTTGGAATACGGTGAGAATTTCATGCCACTCTTCTTTAATCCACATAATCAAGATTCCCTAACTCCAATCAGGGTTTTGGTGTTCTCCCACCAGAAAGTTGTTGCAGATCTCAGTAGGAAACTTACCCTTTTTAAACCATCTTTCATAACTAATTGGAAGAGCACAGGCCCCAACAATAAAATTCTTTGTAATATGAATGGTGGCGTCCCTGATTTGGGTTTGAAACCCATTGAAATTTTGTGCAAAGAGCAAGGCCACTCCTGTGTGATGTGCATTGAAAGTGAAGATGAAATCAAACCATTATGCTTTAATGAATATGTATCTTATTTTTAGAATGGCTTTGATTATTTCGATCCCATGTGGCTTTGTTTGGTTCAATTTCCAACTCTCTCAAAGAGACACCATTGCATTCTAGTTGCTTCTACTAGAAGTGATGACCAATGTATGCATTGTTTCAGGCTCCTTTACCACCTGCAATAATTATTTCACACGACCCTGCAATAATAACAATTCAAGGCACAAACCTGCATGATCCTTGGCAAAAAGTATGTAATGATGGTTAAATTGGTGGTAACCCGCATGATCTCGAGTGACCAGGGACATGCACACACATGTGAGGTGCCAACACAACTTAATTCAAACTTTTAAATTTTTCTCAACGTTAAAATTCATAAAACAACATGTTTTTTTATGTTTGCAAGAATGGGGCCATTCTTGCAATCAATGTATTTTTGCATCAAAGTCCTAAATTATCATTTTAGCAACCCAATAGTGACATAACCATGGTGATGTGTCTTATTCAATTCAAATCATGACATGTATTAACCTTGTAAAGAGAGAGGAAATGATGAAAAACAAATAGGAAGAGGAAAACAGATCAAAATGATTCAATAGATCATTTAAAAGAAACTAAGAAAGAATTAGGTTGATAGATGGATGGGATGATGGAGGAAAATAAGGACGAGGTGTATACCTAGGATTTAACATGTGGTACTAGTTGACTTCATATCTTAGTAGTTCATATTATATGGATTATTCCCATGTTTTAAAGAAGAAACATGCCAAAGGAGATGGAATGTAATGTATCTAGGGAGGATAATATGGAGTACCTAGGAAGGTACCTAAGGGGATAATGAATGTAATGTGGTGATATAGGTGGAAATCAGTGGAATCCTACCTATTCCACTAGCTCAACATATAATTTCCTTTTTGGCAGTTTTTCTATAGGTTTTCGGGTTCCAAACTTTCAGGGCCATTTTGAGACCCTAAATGTGGCAGCACCCATTAGATGTCTATCGGAATATATTGGGCCATTTGTAATGTGTACTCCTTGGATATACCTTTCTGATGAGGTATCAAGTGCCCGAAATAGAAATCATATACAAACTTTATTCCCTAGGGAAGTTGGTGTATCAACTACCCCCATCGAATCCCATAAACCTTTTGGTGTTTCATCTTTCAGGGTTAGGGCTTTGGATGTTTAGGGTTTTATAATTTATTCTTTATGTTAAAAATGTCGTGGGAGCATTACTATAATAATCTTGTTGCTAATGGATGTATCTTTCACATCTCTTCTCAGAGATAAGCTACCACCATTCTAGTGAGTTCATTTCACTAAGTATTTTCTTTTACACTGTGCATATTTCAGTCTTTAATAGAAATTGAGAATTTTTATTTCTCTTTGTTTTTGTCTTATTTCTTTGTTTGATTTCATTCCCTCATAAATTCAGATCACGTGGCCATACTAATGGAATAGGCTCACTATGTAATTAAAATGAAAGAATATAATAACAAGATGTACTTGGTAGAAGATCCATAGGAATACTCGTGAAAAATTATAAATGCACATTAGTATCATTGTATTGGATGTGTGTTGAATTTATTTTTCTTGTAGCAAGCATGGATTACAGAGTGATTCCTTCCAAAAGGAGTAATTGACGATGTTACCTTACCTTAAGGGTTTTTCTCTCTATATTCTTGTCATGTTCATGCTGAAGCTTTTGGTATCTTGAATGTTTAAGGGTGTGTTTTTGAAGTTTTATGGTGGATTATCTCTTATATATTTGAAGTTTTACTACAAACAAGACCACATAAGTGATCAAAGGACACTACATTAGAGATACATATGGAATCTCTTTGACGCTCTTGGTGTAGAAAAAATCATTTACCACTTGAGATCATAATTATTATATGTAATATATCCCACCCCAGGGATTGAATTGATATTAGATCCATTATTGTTACATGATAAGGAGTCCCTAGTTCTTGTTAAATATGATTTGAGGGGATGGTCTACTAAAGGGGAGGTGCACCTAATACTAATATCCTACCAAGAAACTCTTTCCATTCTCCCTCTTACTCCATCAAGGGGTTCTTGAAGGTCTTATAATTGGAAATTTTGAATGTCATAACTTGGTTGGATAACAAATCCTCTATCCTATTCATATATGATACCACATGGATGAATCGATATTCATGAAGGAAACATATATCCTACTAGGGATTGTATATTTTACTATTTGTGTGATCTATGAAAACCTTTTTGTCCCCTTTGAAGATTATCGTTTTGATCCCAAGTTTGAGGGTGTTTGTTATTTCCATTCTTAGAGCTTAAAACTTCATATTATTATTTTTTTTTGTAGTACATTAGCTTAAATTTATTGATTTACATATATTCATCATCAATGGTCATGTTGCGTGTTTGTTATGATGTGATAATTACATGTTATTTTTGAATTTATGGATATGATGTGATGATTGGTGTTCTTATGTTACACATGCATATATCATCGTGAATAACACATGTATGATCCATTGTGACATTAATGGTCTATAATTGTGTATATGCATAATGACAAAATAAGGTACATGTGTTGGGAAAGTTATATTCTTTATTATCTTATGATATATGTTATGTTTTGAACAGGAAATAATGATGATGCAATGCTTCCAATGGCCCTCAACACTAATAACCACTTCACTTTTCATGTGGGTGGGGTGGTTGAGAGTGTTCTCTTCATCCACCATCTCCTTGATTTATGGAATTAAAAGGAGCTTCATGGGTTAACTTCATCGATGAACAACTAGGTCAGTGGCGATTATGGCCTTGGGAACGAAGGTTTTTGGGGCGAGGGATTTTGTTTCACTATTACACTTAATTTTACAAAACACTTCAGTTTAGACACCTTCGTCTCATCTATATTCACTTCCTAGGGAGCTTTGGGGGTAGGAGAGGTTTGGGTGGGTGAGGCCACCTCTTGGTTGACCTAGGTCATGAGTGGTCATAGATGTGATGATCCATGATTTGAGAGTGAAATTAGGTGTTAGGATAGTTGATATATTGCACGAGTACGTTGTGGATCCAGTTACCAACTTTGACGAGCACAAGTGTTTTGAGGTATTTAGAAATTTTAAGCTTAATGTGAACTCCATATTGAGGACAAGGGTGCAAAAATCACTAAGGCTCATGGGAGCTAACTTCCCCTAGAGGGGACACAATCCACTTTAGGGCTATCCATAACTTCACCAAGAGGCTTTCAAAATCCACTTAGACTAGGTGATGTAGGAGCATCTCTCCACATCAGCCAGCCAGCCAGCCACGTCAAGCGCATGCATTCAAAGCTGAAGAGAGGCGCAGTCCTCGTTTTGATTTAGAATTGAATGTAATTAAATGTTTAAGCTGTTGAGTTGTGAAGTCGTGCCTTTGTGCAGGTGTAAGTAGATAGGCCTTTAATGTTTGTAAGGCTGAGATCTAGATCTGGATGGCGGACTAGACAACCCATTCAATGTAATTGAATAGGGTAGGTAGATTGAAGGGAAGAGCTCAAAGAGCCCCCTCATGTAAAAAAAGATGTATTGTATCTCTTTAGTAGAATGAAAAAGAGGAAGAGTTAGAGTTTGCGAGTAGAGAGCAGAAGAGAAGGAGCCGAGACCTTGTTACAGGCCGTGCTCAGGAACACCTTGTAAAAACAGGCATTTTCCATATAATATAAATAGAAGCAGTTTTTCCTGCATGTATTTATGTGTTATGTGGATGTCTGTGAGTGTGCTCTATATGTTGTAGATGTATGATGTTATCGTGCATTTGCATGGGTGTGTTTGATCTTCAAGCTTGAGGTTCTTTGTGGTTTCATTCCAGGAGGGCGTGACAGAGTACTGCGGTCTCTGGATACCAGTGCACTGAGGCACTTCTAAATTCTGCAGATTCAGACAATGATGTGTTGTGGCACAAGAACTAAAATCAACAACCCAGGGAAGACCTCAAGGTTTTTGAACACCTTGGAGGCAAGGCTATGGGAGGATACACAATTCCAAATAGAATCTCTGAGGAGTTATGTGAAGCTCTTCCAAGTGGGTATTGAGCCAGTGCAAGGAGTGCACAAAGGAAGAATTTTGTTGAGAAGTTCAAGAAGAAACAAAATCACTGAGGATTCTGAGAGCTCTTCCAGGTGGGCATTGAGCGGGTGCATAGGTGCACAGGAGACAGGACTGTTGGATGTTCTGTGAGAAGATACTCTGCCAGGAGGGCATTGAGACAGTGTGCAGACAGTCACAGGAGAAGAGAACTTTTGAGTTCTAGAATTGAAGGAAGAGTCCACGGAGGGATCTTCATAGGGTTGTTGAACACCCTGATAGTCTCAGCAAGAGATTGCTTGAGTAGACGGAGAGCCAGGAGGGCATCTGAATTTCTCCATCTGTGGGAGAAAGAAGAAGGATTTATTTGCTTAGAGAACTGAGTGTTTGAGAAGCTCAGGAGAGATAGCACTTTAGGTGTGCGAAGACTCTGCATAGGCGCAGAAGTCAAAGAATCCCTTGGGGATTCAAGGATAATCTCAGAAGGAGTAGTTCTTTCAGCGCACGGAGCTATAGCTGCAAGGAACGCAGAGGTTGAAGAACTCTTTGGAGATTTGAGAGTTCTCCAAGCTCAGGAGGAACATCGTCGTGGAGAACGCAGGCGAGGCTTAAAGCTGAGAGATCGCAGGAGGAAACAGACAAAGTTTGAGGCCTTTGAGTTTTGGTAAATCCTCCCAAGGCTAGGAAGAAAGTGTGCAATCTCAGGAGGGAGCATAGCAGCCGTCAGATCGACTGGAGAAAGAGATCTGGATCGTTGGTTTCTACGTCCAGGAAGGAGCAAGAGGAGTGCATAGAAGAGGAGATGGTGAGCCGTCGGATCTCACTTAGATACCCGTCAGTCGTTGGATCGACCTGAAATCGCACGAGGTTTAAGCTTCGTGAGCGGGAGGAGGAAAATCCCGATGATAGGCGTGGTCATCGGCATATAGGGGGTCTCGAAGACAAGAGATTGGGAATTTCTATGGGAAAAGTCCCGGGAATGATCTTGACCATCCGTTTGTGGAGACACATGGCGGAGATCGAGCAACCCATCGGTATTTCGGCTACCGGGGTTTTGAGTTGACAGATAATTTCTGTCATCGGGGTATCGAAAACTCTGAAACTGTGAGATTGGATCAAGGTCATCCATCTGTTGGAGACACATGGCGGAGATCCAGATTATCGGGGAAAGTCCCGATAGAAAGTCAAGTCGGCACATCGGGGTTCGATGTTTTGCGAATCCTGAGGGTAAGACTTCTGGAACATCAGAAGTCGCGAAATCACGAGAGGTGATCAGGACCGTCCATATTGAGGGGACACGTGGCAGCGATTGAAGCCTTCGGGAAAGGTCTCAATAGGAGAGTCACGTCGGGAAATCGGGATTCGAAGAATCGGGAATCCTGATGACAAGAGTGTCCGTGTATTTCGGCATTGGAAAGCCCGAAACCCCGACGAGAGATAAGACTGTGGTCACGGGGATAGTGGTCACATGGGCCGAGAGTTTAACCAGGAGGGCTAACACGTAAAGGTGCGTATCGGCGAATTGACTCATCAGGTATCGGGGATTCAAGAGGACAGTGGTTCTCATGACATCGGGGATCAGAGAATCCCAAAACCCGAAATTGAGTTGGGGAAGATCACGGTCATGTGTAAAGGACTGTGTGAGTGAGAGGAAGGACCCGTGGATCGGGTTTTCACGGCGATTCCAGTAGGAATCAAATGAGTCGCTTCGACTCATGAACCGATTGATCGATCTTGTGAGCAGGAGCGCGAGGTGGTGGTCGTGTGGTCCTGCGTCACTAGGAAAGTTAGTGAGGGAATTTTTTCAATTTAAAAATCAATAGTTCAATGGCCTCAAGCATGATTTCATGAACATGTGTCAAGTAATTGAACTAAATTTGGAATAAACCTTTGGTTAGAGTGCAATTATGGGTGGAATTCTATCTGTGTGGCTCCCACACCTCTCAAATCCATTGTTGAATGATCAACTTAGGAAGCACCCTCTTGTTGAAGTAACTCAATATGGATCCCATCGTTAATGAATTACATAAAGTATAATATTCAAAATTGTAAATTTCAATATTAGGAATAGGGTCATTACCTCATGATACATATTTGAATCAAATTTCTGAGGAGCCTTCAACAATATACACTATCTAGACTAATAACAATACCGAAAATGAAGATAGATTTTTGAGGGGAGGCCATATTACCTCTCCTATGATAGAAAGGTTATACTCGAATAGGGCCACTATGCCATAACTAATGCAATAAGGTTGTGTAATTACTCTACAACAACTCCAAGAATCAAAATCTCTTAAGTCATAGCTCAAAATTTATAGCCAAGGTTTCAGAGGTAACTTATGTTACATCAACAATGGATGTAGTGAATAATGTTGTATTTTTCCAATTTATGAATTGAGTTGTTTCATCTTTATTATTTCCACATTAAATTAATATTTTTGAGTTTTTAATATATTTGTAATAATATTTTTTGAATTTCTTTTCATTTTTAAATCATATAAAAGTGTTGGCTAGTATATCACTTTGATTGTGAAATATCATTTCATATATTTGTAATATATCTTTTTTCATTGCATTTGTAATATATTTTCATTTTCGTTTTGTATATTATCTTCCAAAATGTAAAATGTATCGAAAATACTCCATTTAATGTTTCATAATTATTGGAAGGATTAAAAAAAGATCTATTATAAGAAACATTTTATTAGTGTATATGGATTTTTTAGTGTATAAATTATGTTACTTAATGTGGAATGAAAAGTTTTATATGCATTGTATTATGCTTTATAATGGAGGTAAAGGATCAGAGATTAAAAAATGAACTTTGGGAAGGAAAAACTACATTTATGTAATAAGTTTCAGTCAATAAAGTTTACATACAATACAATATACATTATTTGAGATTTACATACAATATACATTATGACTTTATTTATATTTTTAACATTAAACTTGCTTGGTATAAAAGATAAATGTTATAATAAATGGTTTATTGAAATTGAATTATTGTGATCCATTTTAATATAGTACATTTCTTTGATATATAATATTTCAAATTTACAATATGATTTTGTTTTTATTTTTAATGTTGTATATATTTTTCTAAAAATAATACAAAATATAAGTAATTTATTGG
>JASDQU010439072.1:5286-51346 GCA_032191745.1 Picea mariana | reverse complement strand
TGAGTAATCGTGAGGTCAAGAGTTCGAGCCACTCTCACCCAAATCAAACTTTGTAATTTTGTCATTCATACCGATTAGGAATCCCGAGGTCGAACTTTCTCACTCCCAAACTTTAGTTTTGTCATTCATACAGGATCTGTTATTTTGTTAATCCAGAAATTAAAACTCTACAGAGACATCACTTTTTTATTAGTAATCCAGAAATTTAAGGATCTGTTATTTTGTTAATCCAGAAATTAAAACTCTACAGAGGTATCACTTTTTTATTATTAATCCAGAAATTTAAGACTCTACAGTAACACAACTTTCTAAATTTTACTCCTTCTTTTGTCTTTAGTCCAGGCCTGTAATTTTGTCATTCATACCGATTAGGAATCCCGAGGTCGAGAGTTCGAACTCTCTCACTCCCAAACTACTTTAGTTTTGTCATTCATACATGATCTGTTATTTTGTTAATCCAAAAATTAAAACTCTACAGAGGCATCACTTTTTTATTACTAATCCAGAAATTTAAGGATCTGTTATTTTGTTAATCCAGAAATTAAAACTCTACAGAGGCATCACTTTTTTATTACTAATCCAGAAATTTAAGATTCTACATAGACACAACTATCTAAATTTTATTCCTTTTGTCTTTAGTCCAAGCCTGGTATCATGGATCTAGAATTTAAGTCTCTTTAAAGGCACGGTACCATGTCCATTAAATATAGTTTTAGTTTTTTATTTGTGTATTATTTTTGTAATATTGTGTCATGTTATTGAATTTTGTTCATTCTCTATTTTATTTTTTAAATGTAGATATTGAATTTTAAATTAATTTTAATTTTTTTTAAATGATTAAATTTAGTTTAATTAAAATTAAAATTTCTATATTTTATAATTTAAATTTTTTTTTGAAATTTAATAAAAAAAAAAATTTAAGAAAAATTATTAATTTTTGGTATTAAATTTATATATAATAAATTTTGTTTTTTATTTCATTTTAAGAAAATAAAGATAACAATATAATTTATTAAAAATCTAATAAAAATTTATATGTACAAGGAATTTAAGAGGCATATTGATATGATGTCATTATTAATTAAATTTAAAYATGTATCATTATAATAAATATTTTTATATTAATTTTTATGATATTTTTTTAATGATAARTGTGAGATTAAAATATATCTATTATCAACATTAAAATATATCATGTTAAAAAGTAAAYTATTTATTTATTTATTTTTAATTTAATATTAATTATATAAATAATTATTTTAATTACATGAAATGAAAATGGAATATATATATATATATATATATATATATATATATATAGTGGTATTGCAAGTTTATTTCAAAAAATGGTCCTTGATTATTGATTATATGTTTGATGAAAAAAGATATTGATGTATTTATATATTCATTTTATTTCTTTTTAGTTATTTAAATATTGTAAGGAATTTATGTACATTCAATTATTAATAAAAATGTTTTTTTATAGGAGTAAAACCTCTTCCAAATACTTCAAGGAGGATGGCCCATTTTTCTTGAATAATGTAGCATTTATTGTTTATGTGTTTTAGTTTTGTCTTTTATTCATTTTTGATAAATCAAAATATATTTTCAGTAGAGACATTTACTTTTATAGCATTCACACTGAAAACATATATTGTTGTATTCAAATTAGTATCATATTCATAAAACAACACTTATCATAATCACATTTAAATTACTTAATTTTATATTTAATTTTTTTAAAGTTATACAATATTATAAATATAATAAAAATATTAAATACCTAATAAACAAATCATTCATATGTATTTAGTTTGTTTCCTTTTCTTTCCTTTTTATTTTATTATATTTTATTATTTTTTATTTTATTTTATTTTTATTATATTATATTATATATTTATTTAGTTAAATAAAATATTTATATTTTATAAAATATATTAATTTTTTTATATATAATTTTTTAAATTTTGAAATAAAATTGTATAATGTGTGTTTGTTTATTTAAAATTGCATATGTATATGTATAGATGTTTGGACAATATTTGTATTCTGGTTTGAAATTGTATATTGTGTATATTTAAAATTGTATGTTGTGTATTTACTTATTTGAAATTGTAGATGTATATGTTAGTGGTTTTGACAATGGTGCTTGTTTATTTTATATATTGATTTGAAATTATACAATGTTTATTTGTTTGTTTGAATTTTTATCTTATGTATTTGTTTGAAATTAAATAATGTGTTTTGTTAATTGGAAGTGTATAAAATATGTTTACATATTTAAATATTATTTCATGTTTGTTTAATTGAAATTGTATGTTGATTTGAACTTATAAATTTGAATGTGTATTTAATATAACCTTATTTAAATTTTATATTTTATTATATTATATTATTATGTATATGTTTGTTGTGTTAACTTTTAATTATGATAAGGTTGGTATCTTTTTTTATGTATTTGCTTTTATGAATGTGTTTGTTTAGATTGTATTATAAATGCGTTTTTTTATTGTATTTTTTTCAAAATAATAGTATATATATTGATATTATTTTATAAAATATATTTTTTTAATTTTAAAATTCTTTTATATTATGTTTTTAATGTTCTTTTATTGATTTTTGTTTAATATTTTGATAATCTAACATCTTAATACATTTTCAATCAAAATCACAAACATTCTTAATAAACTTTGTAAAAAAGCATAAATACTATTAATTAAAAAATTGAAAATTTAATAAACTTTATAAAAAATAACATAATAAACTTTGTAAAAAAAAACATAAATATTATTAATTAAAAAATTAAAAAATTAATAAACTTTAAAAAAAATAACATAAACAAGATTTATTAAAAAATTAAAGTAATTAGCATATTTTTTTAATAGTGTTAAGAAATTAATATATTAAATAAATTTACTAAATGCTTTTTCATCTCACATATTAAATTAATATAATAAAATTATTTTGCATATTGATATTTAAAAAAACTCATATCAACAATGCGAAGTTTTTGGAGTAAATAAGTTTCCACTTTCACTTAGTTGACCATATTATATTAATAGAGATATTTAATATCTTTTTTTTAATAGTTAATACACATTACTATAATAAATATTAAAAAACAATTTTAATAAACAATATATGTTTCAACTATAAACCTAAATAAAATCTTTACTAAGCAAACTAATCATCTCAAAATAAAAATGAAATCCATTTTTAATAAAAATCACAAGTAATATTTATAACTACTTTTAATAAATTTTATAAAATAACATAATTAATTTAAGAAAAAAAAATATTTTTTTTATTAATGTTAAGGAAATAATATATTTTAAAAGATCACCAATATTTTTTCCTTTTTATATATTAAATAAATATTATAAAATTATTTTATTCTACCTTTTTATGTTAATATAGATGTTTAATGTCTTATTTTTTTCTTTTTTATGTATATTTTTTTTAAATAAAAAAGGAAGGACTTTATATTAAATCACATGTTTACAACTTCTCGACATTTGGTAGCCACCTATTCTTCCACATGAGGGAAACCAGAACAGGTGGCTTCAAACAATTTTGAGTCTGTCATGACTAAAAATTTTTATACAAAAATTGTGTAGAGAATTGCTAGTGTCTGCAAAACCCTATTCCATCTATCTAATCTAGGGTTGGCCTCATTCAGAGCTGCCATTACTGAGAGAATTGCACAAACAAAAAGAGTGAAAACTATCTTAACACTACCAACTCTATGACTGAAATTGACAAAAAATTGGGACCTGGGGTGAGCCGCGTCATGCCATGGGAGAACTTGGATGTCCATGAATGGTGTATGTCGGGGTGAATCGTTTCTTGCATGTTGGGCAATGGGCCTGCATTGGAGCATCTGTGAATGCCTCAAGTAGCATGTCCAGTCGTTGATTGATGACCCCATGGCCATGCACCTGTTTGTCCTGTCGCTGACAGATGTCAGAGAGGAGCTCAAGATGCTCCTCTGCTAGATGATAGGCAAAGCATGATCCCTCTTTTCCATTGTCCATTCCATCATCTTCCACTGCAGTTGAATCCTTGCCTGCATCTGTCAATTGCCAACTTAGAGGGATTTCCTCCTCCACGATACAACTCTTGTCGACGTATTAAGGCTTGCCTGGCCTGAGAACTGGGGGGGCGAGAAGGCTGGTGGAGGTGGGGAGGCACACCTCTAAGGGTGGTTTTTTAACGTTCATTGAGCTTGGGCTGAGATGCAAATTTGGAGGTGGTGCCTCTTCTTTCAGAGTGGCGAGACTGAGGTGCAAAGGCGGAGGACGAGCCTCTTCTTTCACAATGTTGTGGCTATAGTGCAGAGGCGGAGGTGGAAACAATGGAGAGTGCGTCGAGGAGGACGAGGTCTCCATTTTCGTCTTGCACAAGGTTGCCTGAGTGCTCCGAGTAGAGCTATGGGAACGACTAAAGTGAGCTATAATAGCTTGTTGAGAGATAGTGAGTCTGGTGGCCCGAGTGAGGGCGTTTGTTTTTCTGGCGCCCCTCTTGGGCTTCCCACGCTCTCGGGGCATGATGGGAGGAACAAGGGGATGGAGGGGGTGAGAGGGCACAATGGGGGCATGCTGGTGGCAAATTTAGGCCAGGAGGATGCCTAAGGTGCAAGTAGTGATGCCAGGAAATCCGTGAGGGTCGAAGAGCTCTATGGGGTGATAACACCAGGTGAAAAACAAATAGAACTGCATGTCGGGGCTATCTTTAACGTTGTGAGGATCCATAGAGACCTCTCCCATCACCATTGAAGGCCGACGATCTTCTACAAATTTTTGGTACCATAAGCTTGGTTGGATCGTTCATTTGAGAGCTCAGTCAGGTGCACTAACCTAACTCTCCGCAGGGTGTAAGCCATGGGAAGTTAATGAGTGAGGGTGGCTGCCTAGGATAATAACTCCCCTAGCGAGTCCAATTCAAATGTTCCCCTCCTCATCCCAAGTGGCACCCCATCCGAGTTTTTCCTTTTTATATATTAAATTAATATAATAAAATCATTTTCTTATACCTTTTATGTTAATAGAGATGTTTAATATCTTAAAATTAAAAGAAGATTTTTTTTTTAATACACATTATTAAAATAAATATTAAAAACAATTTTAATAAACAATATATATTCTAATAATAAGTTAAAAAAAATTGTTAAAAAAACTAATTATCTCGAAAGAAAAAAACCATTTTTAATAAAAATAGAAACACTATTAATAACTACTTTCAATAAACTTCATAAAATAAGATTAATTATTATTTTTTTAAAATTCACATTTTCTTTTTAATAAGGTTAAGAAATTAATATATTAAAAAATCATTAACATTTTTTTAATATAAGATTTTTTTTAATTGATATTTTCTTTTTAATAATGTTAAGAAGTTAATATATTAAAAAATCATTAATATTTTTTAATCTCATATATTACATCAATATGATAAAATTATTAAAGCATGTTGATGTGTTAAAAAACTCATATCAACAATGTTTAGAGGTTTTTGTGTTTAAAAAAATAGACATATTTTGTTTTTAATAATATTAAGAAATTAATATATAAAAAATTTATTATTATTTTTTTTAATATTCCATATTAAATCAATATGACAAAATTGTTTTGACATGTTGATATATTAAAAAACTCATATAAACAATATAAAAAATGCTTAAAAGTTTTTGTGGTAAATAAATTTCACACTTAGTTGAACTTAGAAGTTAAGAGAAACTTTTTAATTTTTAATAGACATTAGTATAATGAATATTAAAAACATTTTTAATAAACAATATGTGTTCTAACTATAAATCTAAATAAAATCTTTATTAAAAAAAACTAATCATCACATATGAAAAAGTAAAAACAAATAAAACAAATATCTCTCTAATTACAAGAAAAATGCATATGTGATCTCTATTTAATATTTGTTTTAGAGAATATGTCTTTCTTGCATGAATATTGTTCTTGTTCAAATATCTATAAAGTAATTTCTCAAACATATGATTTAGAATACAAGAAATTAATGTATTACTAGAATTGGTTCTTGCTAACTTGCAATCAACTTATATTATTCAACATATATTACTCTCATATATTGAGGGTTTTGTTTCTAGTGGCATACATGGCACTAGTTATAGTGACTTTCAATCAAGTAGAGATTTCCAAGTTCTTAAGAGGTGGAATTTATGGAATACTCAACACCCTTTCTTGCACACATATTGTTCTTATTCAAATATCCATAAATCGATTTCCCAAACATATGATTTAGAATAAAAGCAATTAATCTATTACTAGAATTGGTTCTTGCGAACTTGAGATCAACTTATTTTATTCAACATATATTACCCTCATACATGGAGGGTTTTGTTTTTAGTGTCATACATGACACTAGTTATAGTGACTTTCAATCAAGTTGAGCTTGTCAAGCTTTTAAGAGGTGGAATTCATGGAGTACTCAATACCATTTCTTGCATACATATTCTTCTTGTTCAAATATCCATAAAGTGATTTCTGAAACATATGATTTAGAATACAAGAAATTAATGTATTACTAGAATTGGTTCTTGCAAACTTGTAATCAACTTATTTTATTCAAAATATATTACCCTCCTACATTGAGGGTTTTGATTTTAGTGGCATACATGACACTAGTTATAGTGACTCTCAATCAAGTAGAGCTTCCCAAGTTCTTAAGATGTGGACTTCATGGAGTACTCAACACCATTTCATTAATACATATACTAATATCACTTGATACAAAAGAATTATAAAGTTGAACATGTGATAAAGGATATTTCCTTAAAGTATTTCCTTGTAAGTTGAAACCATCTCTTTTTAAGGTTTCATTCCATATTCTACCTTCTTTTTTTCAAATAATTTACTTTGTAATACGTCTTGTGATGTTTAAATCAATTTTTCAAACCCTATTTCAAATTATCTTTTGTGACATCCATCCCTACAACACACAATAATCTACTATCCTCTATGTTCTAGTTTAATGTCACAAATCATTTTTTTTAAAAGTAGGCTTGCCTGTGGTGACATGACCTACATTTTCTATATGTTCAATATATGACCTCTAACCAATATAAGAATACTTCACATTTGTGAGGAAAATTTGACATTCAAAAAATATAATCTATTTAAGATTATTCTCATAATATCATATTTAAAATTTAAGTCGTCAATTTGCACATTGTATTTTAATCAATGATCCATTTATTTTTTAATAATTTAGGTTGATGAAATAATTCATAAAGTTTCAAGTTGTTTTTATGAATTTATATTTTGAAATGTGACGCACATTAGTTTACACTAGAAACTTTATTATGGATGTCATCTATAAATGAAGAATTTTTTCTTCAAAAATAAGTGAAATTTAATTGTAAAATTGAATTTCAACACTCATATTAAACATTAGAAACCTAATTCCTTATATTATTATTATTATTATTATTATTATTATTATTATTATTATATATAATATAATATAATATAATATTAAAATTGATTATAATAATTCAATTTCAATAAATCACTTATATTTTGTATTATTTTTTGAAAAATATATACAACATTAAAAACAAAAACAAAATCATATTATAAATTTATATTCCACATTCATTTAAAAATATATATATATATGATATTAAAAATACAATCAATTCATATTGTGAATTTGAAATATTATATATCAAAGAAATGTACTATATCAAAATGAATCACAATAATTCAATTTTAATAAATCATTTATTACAATATTCATATTTTATACCAAACAAGTTTAATGTTAAAAATACAAATAAAATCATAATGTATATTATACGTAAATCTCAAATAACTAATGTAAACATTATTAACCGAAACTTATTACATAAATGTAGTTTTTCCTTCCCAAGATTCATTTTTTAATCTTTGGTCCTTTACCTCCATTATAAATCATAGTACAATGCATATAAAACTTTTCATTCCACATTAAGTAACATAATTTATACACTAAAAAATCCATATACACTATTAAAATGTTTCTTATAATAGATTTTTTTTTGAATCCTTCCAATAATTATGAAACATTAAATGGAGTATTTTCGATACATTTTACATTTTGAAAAATAATATACAAAATGAAAATGAAAATATATTACAAATGCAATAAAAAGATATATTACAAATATATGAAATGATCTTCCCCAATCAAAGTGATATACTATCTAACACTTTTATATGATTTTAAAATGAAAAAAAATTCAAAAAATATTTTTACAAATATATTAAAAACTCAAAAATATTAATTGAATGTGGAAATAATAAAGATGAAACAACACAATTCATAAATTGGAAAAATACAACATTATTCACTACATCGATTGTTGATGTAACATAAGTTACCTCTGAAACCTTGGCTATAAATTTTGAGCTATGACTTAAAAGATTTTGATTCTTTGGGTTGTTGTAGAGCAATTACACAACCTTATTGCATTAGCTATGGCATAGTGGCCCTATTTGAGTATAACCTTTCTATCATAGGAGAGGTAATATGGCCTCCCCTCAAAAATCTATCTTCATTTTTGGTATTGTTATTAGTCTAGATAGTGGAGATTGTTGAAGGCTCCTCAGAAATTTGATCCAAATATGTATCATGAGGTAATGACCCTATTCCTAATATTGAAATTTACAATTTTGAATACGATACTTTATGTAATTCATTAACGGTGGGATCCATATTGAGTTACTTCAACAAGAGGGTGCTTCCTAAGTTGATCATTCAACAATGGATTTGAGAGGTGTGGGAGCCATACGGATAGAATTGCACCCATACTTTCACTCTAACCAAAGGTTTATTCCAATTTTAGTTCAATTACTCGACACATGTTCATGAAATCATGCTTGAGGCCATTGAACTATTGATTTTTAAATTGAAAAAATTCCCTAACTAACTTTCCTAGTCTAAGTGGATTTCACAAGCCTCCCGATGAAGTTATGGATAGCCCTAAAGTGGATTGTGTCCCCTCTAGGGGAAGTTATCTTCCATGCGCCTTAGTGATTTTTGCACCCTTTTCCTCAATATGGAGTTCACATTAAGCTTTAAATTTCTAAATACCTCAAAACATTTGTGCTCGTCAAAGTTGGTAACTGGATCCACAATGTACTAGTGCAATATATCAACTATCATAACACCTACTTTCACTCTCAAATAATGGATCATCACATCTATGACCACTCATGACCTAGGTCAACAAGAGGTGGCCTCACCCACCCAAAGCTCTCCTACCCCCAAAGCTCCCTAGGAAGTGAATCTAGATGAGATGAAGATGTCTAAATTGAAGTGTTTTGTAAAATTAAGTGTAATAGTGCAACAAAATCCCTCGCCCCAAAGACCTTCGTTCCCAAAGCCATAATTGCCACTGACCTAGTTGTTCTTCGATGAAGATAACCCATGAAGCTCCTTTTAGTTCCATAAATCAAGGAGATGGTGGATGAAGAAAACACTCTCAACCACCCCACCCACATGAAAAGTCAAGTGGTTATTAGTGTTCAGGGCCATTGGAAGCATTGCATCATAATTATTTCATGTTCAAAACATAATTATTCTTTATTATCATACGATAATAAGGAATATAACTTTCCCAACATATGTACCTTATTTTTTCATTATGCACATACACAATTATAGACCATTAATGTCACAATGGATCATACATGTGTTATTCACGATGATAAATGCATGTGTAACATAAGAATACCAATCATCACATCATATCGATAAATTAAAAAATAACATGTAATTATCACATCATAACAAACACGTAACATGACCATTGATGATGAATATATGTAAATCAACAACTTTAAGCTAATGTACTACAAAACAAATAATAATATGAAGTTTTAATCTCTAAGAATGGAAATAAAAAACACCCTCAAACTTGGGATCAAAACGATAATCTTCAAAGGGGACACAAATAGTAAAATATACAATCCCTAGTAGGATATATGTTGAAATTAGTGGAATAGGTGGGATTCCAAAAAGGAAATTATATGTTGATCTAGTGGAATAGGTGGGATTCCACCGATGTCCACCTATATCACCACATTACATTCATTATCCCCTTAGGTACCTTCATAGGTACTCCATATTATCCTCCCTAGATACATTACATTCCATCTCCTCTTGCATGTTTCTTCCTCAAAACATGGGAATAATCCATATAATATGAACTACTAAGATATGAAGTCAACTAGTACCACGTGTTAAATCCCAGGTATACACCTCTTCCTTATTTTCCTCCATCAGCCCATCCATCTATCAACCTAATTCTTTCTTAGTTTCTTTTAAATGATATGTTGAGTCATTTTGATCTGTTTTCCTCTTCCTATTTGTTTTTCATCATTTCCTTTCTCTTTACAAGGTTAATACATGTCATGATTTGAATTGAATAAGACACATCACCATGATTATGTCACTATTGGGTTGGTAACATGCTAACTTAGGCCTTTGATGCAAAAATACATTGATTGCAAGAATGGCCCCATTCTTGCAAACATAAAAAAATATGTTTTATGAGTTTTAACGTTCAAAAAAATTTAAAAGTTTGAATTAAGTTGTGTTGGCACCTCACATGTGTGTGCATGTCTTTGGACACTCGAGATCATGCGGGTTACCACCAATTTAACCATCATTACATACTTTGTGCCAAGGATCAAACAGCTTTGTGCCTTGAACTGTTATTATTGCAGGGTCATGTGAAATAATTATTGCAGGTAGTAAAGGAACTTGAAACAACGCATACAATGGTCATCACTTCCAATAGAAGCAACTAGAATGCAATGGTGTCTCTTAAAGAGAGTTGGAAATTGAACCGAACAAAGACACATGGGATCTAAATAATCGAAGCCATTCTAGAAATAAGATACATATTCATTAGATCATAATGGTTTGATTTCATCTTCACTTTCAATGTGCATCACGCAGGAGTGGCCTTGCTCTTTGCACAAAATTTCGATGGGTTTCAAACCCAAATCAGGGACACCACCATTCATATTACAAATAATTTTATTGTTGAGGACCTGTGCTCTTCCAATTAGTTGTTAAAGATGGTTTAAAAAGGGTAAGCTTCCTACTGAGATCTGTAAGAAATTTCTGGTGGGAGAACACCAAAACCCTGATTGGAGTTAGAGAATCTCGTTTGTGTGGATTAAAGAAGAGTGGCAGGGAATTCTCACCATATTCCAAAGGTATATCACATGTGAAGGTATTTTTTGGATCATTCACTATTATCACCTTCGATTCCTTATGCATTTAAATGGTGACAAGCAATTAAACCTTCATTTCTATTTGCTTAAAAGCTTAACAAAAATGTCTAAAAGGGTCTAGAATCACTTTGAATATGCTCATAGAAGTTTATATCACCAGGGTTTCATTAAAATATTGGTTCTCTTTGATTTATATGAAATAAAAATTCCCTAGAAGTATTTTTTGCAGTTTGTAGGGTTACAAGAATAGGGACAGGGAAAAAATCAACAATAAGAGGAACATGAAGTTGATCAATAGTTAGAAGAAAAAAGGGACGAGGGTAACCAAGAAATTAGTGTTTCTCATGAACCTGGGTGGTCATTGAAAGTTACCCAACAAGATAGAAACAACAATACTACACCTAAAAAGGGGGTGTTAGCATCGGAAGTCACTCCTGGATTGCTTGCAAGAGCAGAGCCCGACACCCATCAGCTTAATGTCACGATTTGTTTATGAAAGGGTGACCGAATGGAGATAAAGACTCGAGGAGATATCACTCTAACTCAGGGACTGTCTCTGGTATGTAAAGAACGAAGGAGGTCTGGAATCCCAACTTCATCCAGTAGGTTGATTAAAAGGTGAGCAGGTGGAAGACTTGGTAGGAAGGGTGAGCAAACAGTTTTGGGCAACAGGCTTACAGCAGTTTGCAGAAGAAAGACTCTGAAAGCAAGATCCTCTTGGTTCAGGGTCTCAAGGAACTGAAAGGGGACTTGACTGGATCCTCCAATTCCAAGTCACTCAATGTTAAGAAAAATCAAAAGGACTAATCAGAGACAACGTAACTATTACAGTGATCCAACGTACATCATCCTATAACAGCTACAACTTGACTGGATCCTCCAATTCCGAGTTGTTCTAACACAGTATAACAAAGACGTAAAAGAAACTGGCATTCATAAGGTAAGAAGTCTTGAAAGTCTATACATAACCAGTGTATCAGTGCTTCATTAAAATTTTACAACCGGGAGCTCTACTCAACCATTGATACCCACAAAAATGGCAGAAATGCCTACATATACTTGGAACTGACTTAGGCCCTCTAGGCGCGATCATATCACGAATTCAATGCTTAACATTGAGGAGCTTCTCTATCAATATGGGTTGTTAGTATGCCTCAATCAAATCTGCCTTCTGCTCCCCTGTCATGCACCTCTTTAATTTAGCATGGCTCGTGCCAGGGGGTAGTTGAGCCCTTTGAATATTGAACTAGCGTGTGCAAGTTTTTCTGGTGAGTTGGAGACTCAGCGTGGCTTTCCTGAAGAGAACCAGTACAAGGGACCATCCCGGGTCAATTTCAGCTGGGACCTCCATATTCTGCAATAAATGGGTGACGCGAGGCTTCACCCACCCTCTTTCTCCTTTTTTGCTGAGACGAAACGACTCTTTGGATCCCCGAGTGAAATCCCGACCTAGTCCACAGGTCTCTTCTCCACTCCTCACGATCTCCTAAACTTCACCGAGACCTTTTCCCAACTCTATATCGGGTTTCGGGGTTTCGCGTTCCTCGTTGTCAAGAGTTCTTGACCTGTTGAACTCCCGATCACCGATTCTCCGATGATAGCGTGTATGGGTTAGCCCTCCTGGCTATACTGTGGTCCATGCGAACGCCTCTTATATGACCTGAGCTGAACCTCTGTCGGGGTTTCGACGTTTTTGATGTCTCGATACACAAGTCCCCAGGACTCGCAATCCCCTAAAACCCGATGGCTTATGGTCGTTGACATGTCAACGGTTCGTTCCCCGTCGCGGAAACCTGCCACCTGTCTTCCACTTGCGGTCCCACATGCTAACCAGCGGTGGTCGAGATATCGCTTCTTGCGACCTCGCAACTCTGGATGCAAATCTTTGCAGCTCCAACTCACGAACCTCCGAGCTCGCGATATGTCGATGCCAGTTGGCGTAGTCTCCCTACAAGGCTTGATCTTCTGACACCTGTCCCTCACTATGGTCCTTAACTCCGTCGAGAAATCGCGTATCGGGATATCACGATTCTCGTTGTCATGTGCACGGGACTTTCAGTTCCCCGATCCCTGACTCTACACACTAAGGGTTATCCCAGGCGCAACTCCTCAAGATCTAACGGTTGATGGGATTTCGCCGATCTCCTCTATAAGATTCTGACCGTCGATTTGCCTTGAGGATGGTTCTCGACTGCTGAAGACAAAACTTTGCCTGCTCGCTTGCTTGACTTGCTACTACAAGATGGGATTATCTCGCGATATGCTCATGTGCTTCCCATGCAAACTGCAGACTTGGGTATTCCTAATCCCGAGACAAGTAATATCACTAATATTAGGCTCCATGGGGGATAGAGTCGTCCCTGCGATGCTCTAAGAACTTATTCTGCAGCTTCAGTGCCTTGTTGTTGGGCTATGGAGTCATTTATTAAACCGAAAACATACAAAAAGAAACTAATCAAAGAAGTAAAAGACAATATTTACAAACAGAGGAGCCGTCTAAGGTTCAAACAAAACCTTTTTCAGAAAATGCCCATTCACTGGGTTGTTAAAAACCTCTTCACCCTCCAGATCTACAACCCATAGGTGTTGTTGGAGAAAACCTCAGAGATTTTAAAGGGGCCGATCCAGAGGGCATCGAACTTGTTTTGCTTGCCTTTATCATGTCTGGGTGCGTCCCATTTAAATACCAAGTCCTCGATCTCGAACTCCTTTTTCTTGACCCTTCTATCAAAAGCCTGCTTGATCTTCTGCTGATGATCATGGGCCCTGTTCATGACCTGTTCCCTGGTTTGCTGCACTTCCACCATCTGATGAATCCTTCTGACCATATGGTCAAGTTCCTCTTCAAAGTCCTGGAGGAATTTTGCCACAGGTAAGGCGAACTGAGTAGGGAAAATGACCTTTGTTCTATAAACAAGCTGGAAGGGTGAAATGCCTAGGGACTTCTTTGTTGTCACTCAGTCAGCCCATAGAGCAAATTTGAGTTTTGCATCCCAAGCCCTTTTATTTTCTTCCAATAATCTTTTAATGAGCTTGATCAAACCTTTATTGGAAGATTTCGTCAGTCCATTTCCCTGAGGATAATAGGGGGTAGAGTGAATCAATGAAATCTCAAACTGTTCACAGAACTTGACCAGAGGCTCAGACCTGAAGGGGGTGGCATTATCAGTGACAATTCTGCTAGGGAAACCAAATCTAACCATGACATCTTCCAGGAGGCTGATAATTACTTTGTGAGAAGTGCTTCTAGTGGGAACAGCCTCTATCCACTTGGTGAATTAATCTATCGTAGTGAGGATCCATCTGTGCTGGCCACTTGAGGGAGGATGAATTTCTCCAATGAAGTCCAATCCCCACTACTGAAAAGGTGTTGAAACTACTACAGGCTTTAATGGCAGAGATTTTAGCTGCTGCTTTCCTGAGAACCTCTGGCATTTGATGCAAGCTCTAATTTCTCTGTAGACATTAGGGAATAAAGTGGGCCAATAGTACCCATCCCGGAGGACCTTGTGAGCCGTGGTCTTCCAGAAATGATGACCTCCGCAGAGACCACTATGGAAATAAAACATAACCTTTTGGGCCTCTTGTGGATCCAGGCATCTTAATAATAACCCTAGGGGGTCTTTCCAATACAGGGTTTGGTTAACGAGGCAATATTTGACCGCCTTGAGATTTAGATCTCTCGCCTTAGTTTTTCCCAATCCATCAGGAGGCTTTAATTCTTGCAGAAAATACAATATATCCTTGTACCAATCACAAGATGCTAGTGGTAAGGCACCCTGAAAATGCTTGTTGGACGACTCAGCTTGCTCATTAACGAAGTTAATCCCCAAGGCTTTGCAGTTGGATTCAACTAGCAATTTGGCTAAACCATGTCCCTTTATCAACTTGGTGGGCTTAATTTCTGGATCAAATTCTAGAATCTTGGCAATCCACTTACCTCTTTTCCCATCCATGTTGGGCTGTATAAGAATGTCCTTCAAAGAAGCCGAAGGAACATATGCAATGATCTTTGAGTGCAAGACATAGACTCTAAAAGCTTTGAGAGCTTTCACCAATGCATAGGCCTGCTTTTCCATGATCTCGTACCGGAGTTCTGCATCTCTTAATGCCCTGCTGCAGAAGGAAATAGGTTGCTCTTGCCCTTGATCATTTTTCTGCAACAAAACTGTCGCTACTGTATCACAGGAAGCAAAAGAAAATATCAAGAAATCTTTGGAATAATCGGGCTGATTAGCACAGGAGCCTCAGTCAATGCCTTCTTTATTTGGACAAAATATTCCCTGGGTTCAGTGGTCCATTTTACTTCATTTCCCTTCTTGAGCATGGTTGTGATGTGTTTCACCAACTCGGCAAAATTCAAGACGAATCTCCTCAGAAAATTTATCTTCCCCAAAAATGCATGAACCTCTTTTTTAGATCTGGGAAGTGACAGGGTCTGAATTGCTTCCACCCTGCTAGGGTCAATCCTTACTCCCTCTGCTGATACTATATGGCCTAATAGCTTCCCCTCCTTCGTAGAAAACAAGGATTTCTTGGGGTTTAAGCATAAGCCATACCTCCGACACTTCATGAAGACCTTTCTCAAGTGGCAGCAATGCTCCTTGTCTGTCTTGGAGAAGACTGTGATATCATCCAGATAGATTACCAGAAACTGATCCTTCTCCCCTATAAACGCTATATCCATATCTCGCTGAAACGTTGCTCCTGCATTCATCAATCTGAAAGGCATTTTGGCATACATGAATGTACCCCAAGGAGTGGTGAAAGCTGTATTTTCTCTGTCCTCAGACATGACTGATATCTGATTGTAACCAGAGAAACCATTGATAATGGATATTCTAGCTGCACCAGTGACCTTTTGCAATATGTGTTTCATGTTGGGCAGGGGATAATTGTCTTTCTTTGAGCTTCTATTCAAGTTCCTGAAATCAACACAGAGTCTGATTTCCCCACTTTTCTTTCTTATCGGAACCAAATTGGCCACCCACTCAAAATACCTCAATGGGACAATGATTTGGGCATCTAACAATTTCTTCACTTCTTTCTCCATGACAGGCAGCAACATGGGATTTATCTGCCTCAGCTTCTGCCTGAATGGTTTGGCCTCTTCTTTCAGTGGGATCTTGTGCTCAATGAAAAATGTGTCATATGTCTTAAGGTCTTTGTAGGTCCATGCAAACACATCAGCAAACTCTCTCAGCAACTCGGTATACTCAATCCTCTGCTCCTTGGTCAAACGCGTTGACAACTTGACAAACATAGGCTCTTCTGGTGTGCCAATGTTGCACTCAGCTGATCTTGGTCAATATGCATCTCTGAAAATTCTTTGATAGTCTCCAAGAATCTCTTAATATCGAGATCATCCTCAAACACCTTCCAATGCTTGACATTGTCAGGTATGGAGGGCCTGTATTTTACTTCTACATCATACCTCAGTTTGGGCGGCAAGGGTACCTTGAAAATTCTTGCTGAAGAAGCCAAGGAATCTTCCACTATGTTTTCTTCCCTTGGGATGAAAGAAATGTTGAACACTGAGAAGAAACTGTCAATTAGGTCCCATACCTCATTTCGATAACTCCTGAGTCGAGGATGCTTGGCCTGATAAGTGCTTCTGACCTGCTGGACTACCAACTCGGCATCTCCAAACATTTCTATCTCCTAGATTCCCATTTCCCTTGCAGCTCTTAATCCTAGTATAAGAGCTTCATACTCTGCCACATTGTTGGTAGCTTCGAATTCTAATTTGTATGATAGAGATGTGGTCTCTTGAGCCGGTGATCCGTCAGGATTTTTCGAAATGACTATGGTTGAGTTATTATTTAGCATGCATTAATTAACCATTGGGAAACTTAACGAAAGCACGAGGAAAGAGATGAATTATACAGCCATTAACATAATTTCAGATCTGAAAAGCAATGAAAACAACAAACCATAATGCACAAGTTTGATAACGGAGTTCGGCAACTTTGCCTACGTCTCCGGGCCTTTTCTCTGTGAGGGAGGCTTCTTGATTTCTTTTCGAAATATTATTAGTACATCTTTACAATTGTCGATTGGCTCCTAGACTGATATGGTCTTGTTCTCCATGATCTCTAGAATCTTTCACAACTTACGGCACCTGAAACGGATATACCGAACTCTCAGAAATCGTCCGACAGCATCTCTACCTCAACAGCTCCTCTGCCTCAAACTGGCTTAGACCTGGCTTTGCCTCAACATCTCTGCTCTCCAAAACCGTCCAAAAGCTCTCAAGCATGACCAAATGGCCTCAACATGGCCTTGGTTAAATAGTGGGGGAGTTAGTTTTCCATCTCCAACTTCCTCCACGAATTTAGGCTCTAAAAATGCCCAAAAACCCTTAAAAATGGATTAATTACATTAAAAATGGGTTAAACATTAATTAAAACCCAAAAGTGGTTAGAAAAACCCACTTTAAAACCATATTATAGTTACAATGGGCTTAAGCCCCCTCTTCTGGGCGCGCGCCCCTCTTGGCAAGGTTATATGGACCATATGGCCAAGCGCTAGCCCAAAGGGCTAAGCGCTGGCCCCTCTCCATTCAAAACTTTACAATATATTTCATAATATGGGTTTCATAACATAAAAATTAATGTGGCACATTGGTAAAGGACCATTGTTAAAGATTTATATGGTGGGGAGGTCCGGGGTTCGAATCCCCCGGGCTCCAAAATTTTTTTACATAGCCGTCATTGACTAAAACCGGGGTGCCACGTGGCAGCCCGTGATTGGGCCACGTGGCACCCAATCACTGGCCAACAAAGCGCCACGTGTCAGCATCTGATTCGCCGAATGTCAACCAATAATCGATTGCCACTTGTCGGAATCCGTACTGTCCAGTCATCATGCCATGTCAGCATGCTGATGTCATCAACGTTGACTTTTTGACCAGTTGACCTTTGACTTTTTACCTGTTTGACTTTTCGGTCAGAACGCGATATCTTCTTCATACGGACTCTGTTTGACAAAGTAAATATACTTCCGGAATCGGGAAGATGAGCCGGACGCAATGGTGTTGGTTTCGTTAGATTTCGAGCACTTTCATTTTTGAGCATTTTTCATGCCCTGATAGGCTCCTGGATCCGATTTTGGATCACACCTCCCAACAATAAGACCTTTTGGTCCCCAAAAGGTTACAGACCACCCAACAAGCTCGAGATAGGCCACCCAGCTTGCTCTTTGTCTCTGAAAGATGATCACATCAGGGGAAGCAAAACACAATGAAGCCGAGACATCCACTTCTAGCAGAACCAAGTGACTGCTTTCTCTCCTTCACGGTGTTCGTCTTGCTTCGCTGAAAATCCTTCCTCCTTCATGGGTGCATGCAAAATCCTTTTGCCCTTTTTTGGACGAAGCTCCAGATTAAGCTTCCAACAACTAGCCTCTTGATGACCACTCTTGTTACAAAACGTGCAACGAGTCTTTGGCATCCAGACCTGCTTAACCTTCTCCTTCTTCTGTTGTGGACTCGAGCCTTTACGTCGTGTTTCCTTCTTGGACGACATAGGTTTCCTGTACAAAGTTTGTCTCTTCCAACACTTGGAAACACAATGCTTAGGTGAAACACAATAAGCACACGGATAAAATTTCCACAAGTTTCAGTTTACTTGATTATGCTTGTTATAATCAAAAGGAGATTTATTAAAAACATGACCATTATACCTTCCATGTTGATCTTCACTTTTCTTTGGAGACAACTTGCATTCACTACCATAGTCTTGAAGTGGTGCGCCATTTCCTTTTGTGAAGTGTTCCTGCAATGTCTTGGGTTGGCCATTTGAAGCATTACTTGCTTCCGAAGTTTTAGAACCTATCTTGGAAGATTCTCCAAGGTCCCCTCTTTCATATCCCAATCCTAAGTATCGAGGCCTTTCCTCAACCTCACTAGGATTTACAATGCCTTGACCTTGACGTCCAAGGCCCTTTCCTTTTTCATAACCCATCTTGGTTAATATTCTTAAACCTACACCTTTTGTGTGTTTTTCGAATTCACCAAAACCAACTTGATGAGTAGGAGGAAAATTTGTTGACAAACCTTCACTGCATACCTCAGATATGTTGTCTGAAACAGATGTAGAAGGCACTTCCTTCAATGCTTCTTTTCCTTTGTTCCTCTTCGAAGCTTTCACTTGAACCATGCTCTTTCGTTCCAAGTAGTCTTCATACAACACCTTCACCATCTCGGCCATGGAAAACACCGAATCTCTGAACTTCTTCTCGTCTTGAGAAAGTCCTCTTGTAGATGCCATTTTCCTCCTTGAGATGTGCTCTTCCCTGGCTAACATGAAAAACTCAAATTCCAAATGTCAACTAGCTCTGATACCACTTGATCCGTCAGGATTTTTCGAAATGATTATGGTTGAGTTATTATTTAGCATGCATTAATTAACCATTGGGAAACTTAACAAAAGAACGAGGAAAGAGATGAATTATACAGCCATTAACATAATTTCAGATCTGAAAAGCAATGAAAACAACAAACCATAATGCACAAGTTTGATAACGGAGTTCGGCAACTTTGCCTACGTCTCCGAGCCTTTTCTCTGTGAGGGAGGCTTCTTGATTTCTTTTCGAAAGCTTATTAGTACATCTTTACAATTGCCGATTGGCTCCTAGACTGATCTGGTCTTGTTCGCCATGATCTCTAGAATATTTCACAACTTACGGCACCTGAAACGGATATACCAAACTCTCAGAAATCGTCCGACAGCATCTCTACCTCAACAGCTCCTCTGCCTCAAACTGGCTTAGACCTGGCTTTGCCTCAGCATCTCTGCTCTCCAAAACCGTCCAAAATCTCTCAAGCATGACCAAATGGCCTCAACATGGCCTTGGTTAAATAGTGGGGGAGTTAGTTTTCCATCTCCAACTTCCTCCACGAATTTAGGCTCTAAAAATGCCCAAAAACCCTTAAAAATGGATTAATTACATTAAAAATGGGTTAAACATTAATTAAAACCCAAAAGTGGTTAGAAAAACCCACTTTAAAACCATATTATAGTTACAATGGGCTTAAGCCCCCTCTCCTGGGCGCGCGCCCCTCTTGGCAAGGTTATATGGACCATATGGCCAAGCGCTAGCCCAAAGGGCTAAGCGCTGACCCCTCTCCATTCAAAACTTTGCAATATATTTCATAATATGGGTTTCATAACATAAAAATTAATGTGGCACATTGGTAAAGGACCATTGTTAAAGATTTATATGGTGGGGAGGTCCGGGGTTCAAATCCCCCGAGCTCCAAATTTTTTTTACATAGCCGTCATTGACTAAAATCGGGGTGCCACGTGGCAGCCCGTGATTGGGCCATGTGGCACCCAATCACTGGCCAACAAAGCGCCACGTGTCAGCATCTGATTCGCCGAATTTCAACCAATAATAAATTGCCACTTGTCGGAATCCGTACTATCCAGTCATCATTCCATGTCAGCATGCTGATGTCATCAGTGTTGACTTTTTGACCAGTTGACCTTTGACTTTTTACCTGTTTGAATTTTCGGTCAGAACGCGATATCTTCTTCATACGGACTCCGTTTGACAAAGTAAATATACTGCCGGAATCGGGAAGACGAGCCGGACGCAATGGTGTTGGTTTAGTCAGATTCCGAGCACTTTCATTTTTGAGCATTTTTCATGCCCTGATAGGCTCCTGGATCCGATTTTGGATCAGCCGGTGACACAAAAACCACTCTAGCTCCGACGCCTTCTCAGGAACAGGCCCCATCAAAAAACATTTTCCAGATTGGGGTGATGGAGGGAGGGACTTCAGAGGAAATAGTGGGCGGCTTTCTGAGTTTCAGAGGAGGCTCGAGGGCATGAGTGAGTTGCAGTAAATTGGAGCCTAAATCAGTATCCAAAGCGAATATGGGATGATTGGTAGTGTTGGCTTCATCACTGATTATGTAGGCCAGTTGGGCTTCCCTGTATAGTCTTCTATGCTCCCCTCTGAACACTGGGATGGTAGCATACGTGAGGTCCATTTGTAACATTCCTCCAAGTCTTTTAATCCAAGACCTTGACAACAACATGCCAAACTTGAAAGGAACATCAACTACCACAATGTCCATGACCATACTCTTCATGGGTAGTTGAAATAGAGAAACCACCAGGTCCTTGATAACTCCCAAACATTGCACCCTCCTTGAATCAAAAGAGTATAAATCATGGTAGGCCCTGGTCACTTCTAATCCCAACTCCTCCATTACTATTTTGGGCATAAGATTATGGGAAGCCCCTGAGTCCATGAGGCAGTTATGTAGTACTTTATTATGTATATTTAGGGATGTGTAGAAGAGAGGGGATGAATCATCTCTATCTTCTACCATGGGCCCTAAGACGACTGCAGGCTTCTCATCTTGAAGGTTTATTGAGTCAGAGGGAGGTTGGGAGGATTCAGATTGTAGCAACTTGGAGAGGGACCTTTTGAAGTCTTCACTTTTAACCAGCTCAGAGAGAGGTATAGGAATCCTAATCTTCTGAATCTCATGCTCAAAATTGAAGGAGGGGGTAGGTTTAGGAGCTTCTCTTACCTCAGTGACAGGCTCTTTGGCTACCGACGAAGCACTCTGAGTCTTCTTTTCTTTAGTTGTGGCTGTTGTCATTTTAGCAGGCCTATCTGCTATGAGGGGCGGGTCTGAGCTGTCGAAATCTCCTTCTTTCCTTTTCGACCTGAGATTATATCTGTTAGGAGTGTGACCAGCCCTTTCTCCCTTCCCTAACTCATGGATATGAATGTTCATCAAAGATTTTTTGTACGCAGACTGAGTCAAGTGGGGAAAAGGAGGGGTTTCTTCAATACAGTGAATTTCCAGGCCAAACTCATCTATCTCATCTCTTTCCTCATGACCAACTAGGTTGTTTTGGAGGGGGGTTCGGACCCTTTGATCATCTCTGTCTTTCCCCCTTTTTTCCCTCAGGAAAACCTGGGGCACATTGTTAGCAGGTCATCTGAAACCTCTATTATCAGTGTTCTGAGGATTTCTGTACATGGGCTTCCCTTTAATTCCAACCTTTCTATCTTGGCAGCAAGCGATTTTAGCGTTCTAGTTGTCTCATCTGTCTAATGGGATAGGGGAGAGGGACTAGATGAGGAAGTTTCAGGCCTGTTCTTGGGCGTATTTCTATCACTGGCGTTCCTGAGTCAGTTGACAACCAATATGTTGGATTCTACCTCCACAACTGCATCTTGCATGTGTGCCAGCATAGCAGCTCTTCTCTCCCTTAGCAGTAGGTAGAAATCAGGATCGAAGGCGCTGGAGTAAGTGATCTTGGCAGAGGCTTCGGAAGGTTTTATCTCAGCAGGAATTTTGTTGTACATTTTATTGAATCTCTTGGAGAAGTCAGAAACAAAATCTCCTTCTTTTCTCTTCAACGGCCCAAATTCTGTCATGTAATACATGAAGTCTTTTTTATCTCCCCACTGTCTCAAAAAGGCATTATCCAGAGCTCTGATCCCATCAATAGATCCAAGAGGCAGGGCCTTGAACCAGTTTCTAGCCTCTCCTTGGAGACTATGGACAAAAATTCTCATCCATACGTTTGTGTGCATGATAACATTATCATCTGCGAAAGTATAAAAGGCTACTAGTTGCTCTTCAGTATTTATATCCCCCTCGCCTGTAAACTTGGGCAGCTGCTTAAGGTACCCTTTTGCTGGGAGGTTATTGAGAGGCTGTGGTAGCACGAGGGGAGCGTATCTAGCGGCTATGATGACCTCTATTTCGGTCATAGGAGGATTTGCTCCGGCCATAGGAATATTAGGTGGAGGAGAACTCGGAGGAGAAGGAGTTCGTGAAGGGGCTACAAGGAATGAATCTCAGAGTGGGGTGGGAAACAAGAGGTGATTCAAGGAGGAGGAAGTGAAAAGGATTTCTCCCTCCAATCCCAGACTAGGAGGGGAAAACTCAGCAAGAACACTTCCAAAATTCAGGAAACGGGAAACTTGTGAAGGAGGTCTATCAAGAAATTGAGGGGGAGAAAATGGAGTTCTTACAGAAGGAGATGGTGGATTACCTGTTTCGGCAGTGGAATCTTCTTCTTCAGTGGAAGCTTCTTCTTCAGGGGCCTTTCCTTTTCTGAAAACCACCTCCAGATCGGTTTCAGGTGTAGCTAGGGGTAGTTGTGGATGAGACTGCGTGTCTCTACCTCTGAAAGCCACAATTGATAGAGCAGGTTCTCCCCAGCAGAGTCGTCACAATGGAGTCTCCAGGTGCACAGCAGCAATCTTGATAATTCTGATTTCTGATGCACCTTCAGAATCAGTTAGTTGTTGTCGTTCAATCCCGGGGAAAATATTCAACTTCATCCCTGGCAACGGCGCCAGAAATGTTAACATCGGAAGTCACTCCTGGATTGCTTGCAGGAGCAGAGCCCGACACCCATCAGCTTAATGTCATGATTTTTTTATGAAAGGGTGACCGAATGGAGATAAATACTCGAGGAGATATCACTCTAACTCAGGGACTGTCTCTGGTATGTAAAGAACGAAGGAGGTCTGGAATCCCAACTTCATCTAGCAGGTTGATTAAAAGGTGAGAAGGTGGAAGACTTGGTAGGAAGGGTGAGCAAACAATTTTGGGCAACAGGCTTACAGCAGTTTGCAGAAGAAAGAATCTGAAAACAAGATCCTCTTGGTTCAGGGTCTCAAGGAACTGAAAGGGGACTTGACTGGATCCTCCAATTCCAAGTCACTCGGTGTTAAGAAAAATCACAAGGACTAATCAGAGACAACGTACTATTACATTGATCCAACATACATCATCCTCTAACAGCTGCAACTCGACTGGATCCTCCAATTCTGAGTTGTTCTAACAAAGTATAACAAAGACATAAAAGAAACTGGCATTCATAAGGCAAGAAGTCTCGAAAGTCTATACATAACCAGTGTATCAGTTCTTCATTAAAATTTTACAACCGGGAGCTCTGCTCAACCATCGATACCCACAAAAATGGCAGAAATGCCTACATATACTTGGAACTGACTCCGACCCTATCGGCGCGATCATATCGCGAATTCAATGCTTAACATTGAGGAGCTTCTCTATCAGGATGGGTTGTCAGACTGCCTCAATCAAATCTGCCTTATGCTCCCCTGTCATGCGCCTCTTTAATTCAGCATGGCTCGCGCCAGGGGGTAGCTGAGCCCTTTGAATATTGAACTGGCGTGTGTAGGTTTTTCTGGTGAGTTGGAGACTCAACGTCCTTTCTTGAAGAGAACCGGTACAAGGGACCATCCTGGGTCAATTTCAGTCGGGACCTCCATACTCTGCAATAAATGGGTGATGCGAGGCTTCACGCACCCTCTTTCTCCTTTTCTGCTGAGATGAAATGGCTCTTTGGATCCCCGAGTGAAATCTCGACCTAGTCCACAGGTCTCTTCTCCACTCCTCGTGATCTCCTGAACTTCACCAAGACCTTTTCCCAACTCTGTACCAGGTTTCAGGGTTTCGCGTTCCCCGTTGTCAAGAGTTCTTGATCTGTTGAACTCCCGATCACCGATTCTTCGATGAGCGCGTGTATGGGTTAGCCCTCCTGGCTATACTATGGTCCATGTGACCGCCTCTTATATGACCTGAGCCGAACCTCTGTTGAGGTTTCAACGTTTTTGATGTCTCGATACACAAGTCCCCAGGACTCACGATCCCCCGAAACCCAATGGCTTATGGTCATTGACATGTCAACGGTCCGTTCCCCATCGCGAAAACCTGCCACCTGTCTTCCACTTGCAGTCCCACATGCTAACCGGCGGTGGCCGAGATATCGCTTCTCGCGACCTCGCAACTCTGGATGCAAATCTTTGCAGCTCCAACTCACGAACCTCCGAGCTCGCGATATGTCGATGCCACTTGGCATAGTCTCCCTACAAGGCTTGATCTTCTGACACCTGTCCCTCACTATGGTCCTTAACTCCGTCGGGAAATCGCGTACCGGGATATCGTGATTCCTGTTGTCATGTGCACGGGACTTTCAGTTCCCCGATCCCTGACTCTGCACACTAAGGGTTATCCCTGGCGCAATTCCTCAAGATCTAACAGCTGACGGGATTTCGCCGATCTCCTCTGTAAGATTTTGACCGTCGATTTTCCCCGAGGATGGTTCTCGACTGCTGAAGACAAAACTTTGCCCACCCCCTTGCTTGACTTGCTGCTACAAGATGGGATTATCTCGCGATATGCTCAGGTGCTTCCTGTGCAAACTACAGACTTGGGTACACCTAATCCCGAGACAAGTAATATCGCTAACAGGGGGTAACCCGATCCAAAAGGCCAAATCAATTACTCCACCAAGAGAGGAAATACCTCGAAGGAAGTTAAGATCCTCTACAACAAAACAAAGAAGGATGGAGAGTGGCAAAGTGTATGTCAGGAATTATATCATACCTGGAGGAGAACAAGCAATTCCAATAGGCCCACTATCACCTAAACATTCTGAAGAGAAGCATGTGCCCAATACCATGCATCAAGATAAGACTACCAGGTCAAACACAAGTAGGCAGAGGAAGTATAAACAACCCATTCCCGATATGGTTGCAACAGAGTTTGTGCCTGTAGACACCTTGATTAAGGAATCCCACGAGGCCAAGAAGAGTAAAAATAGGAAAGGGAGAGACGTCCCTAGAATTCCCAGTAAACCTAACAGAAGAATCAGGATCACAAAATCAATTGAGGTTGACTTGCATAACACTGTTTAATCCATCCTTAAAATACCAACAACCCATAGTAATTGAGTATGAGGACACTAAAGAGGACATCTGTGGATTTGAAAATATGGAGGAGATGGTTATCCATCATTGAAAGAGATGATAGGAGAAAAGGAAAAGAAGAAATACAATAAAGGGGAGACCTCAGGTATAAAGTATGATGTTGTAAAAAAAATTACCCTACATATATGGAATCAAAACAACATGTAATGGATTTTTTTCCAAACCTTGAGTAGGACTCTGATGACCTAAATCCAGCTGCAAAACTCAAAACTAGTTCCTGAGTAGGTTCCGCATGAGGCCAAACTAGAGATCAAAGGAAAATTATTGAAAATGAAGGAACCTATGAGAGAGGCACTTGACAGAAAATCTGAGAAAGCACCTAGATATGAAATGAGGCCAAGGAAAGCTCAATTTTCCATTGACCTCAACAAACCTGTTACAGAGGAAGAACATGGGCTCAAGGATGGAAGCAAGGTAAATACATTTATCAAACCAAAGGTTGAAACTATCAGGGAGATGGATGAAAACCACAGGTGCAAGTTCTGAAGAATAAAATTCAGAGTCTACAACAACAAAAATAAGATCTTGAAATGAAGCACACTAAGCTAAAAAAAAAGTACCAGCAACTGCAAAAGAAGCATCAGAAAACATGCATGTTCTTGAAAGAGATAATCTAAAAGGTCTACTATTGTAAAAAGAGAAAGGAATTCAAGACTTATGTCATTTGATCCACCTGTATTCCAGATTGGTCTCCAGTTTTTAGTATACCTGGACATCCATGCACAATCAACTACCAGCCACAACTTTTGAAGACTTTTGTTATGGAGTTGCCCCACTTCAATTATCAGCTTCAGTTATGTTACGCCCCAATTCTGGGCCGGGCAGGCACTACTTCACAGAATAAAAATCTCATACTTAATTCTATATATAAGACATGCATTTAAGCAAAAGAAACACATTTAAAACTCAGAGTAACCATAAGAATTATTGTTATTATAAAAAATCAATGGATTTAACATTAATTTGTATGGCCAACAAAATACATGATAAATATAACTAAACAGACATGCAGAAAAGTAATTAAAACATCATCTGGTACTTATCTTGAAACGGTGGTAATTCCAACAACCACGTGCAGGCCTTCCACGAACCTCCTAGCCTTAGACCACGCTGCTCATCAAGCTCAACAATGGGTCACCCCTGAGCTGGGACTAAGCTCCACCCCAAGGTAAGGAATCCTAGGCTAGGTTGAGGTTACAAGGAAAACAACACAGAATGACTGGAAGGATTCTTCCCAGAATACCATCTTAGGCCCACTACTCCCAGAATCTCATTCCTCACATGCATGTTCCACCCAGGAGTATACACCTTCACAAGCACAGTCCATTGGTGCTACACCTCCCTCTCCGGGTCTCGGCAATAGGCCAAATCAGGAAGTCTCAGAGCCCAAAGCTGGTGTTGGACACTCTCTGGAAGAAACCACTTCCCAACAAACTCTCTCACCTGAAGAGAGTTTTTCACGGGCCTGACAACCTGCCTCTTCCAACAACAATCACCTCCCTCACCTGGAGAGAGGTTACACACAAGCTAAGCATGAACTCACACTAGCCAGTAAGCCACGCGCAGTCCAACACTGCGTGGCCACAACAACAAACCGGGAAAATAGACACAGGCTTCCCAAACTGGCTCAACAATCACGAAATAGACTCACGATTTTGGTTTTGAGATTGCACAAGGTGTACAGAGATCCCACGCACAGACTCAAACTATTCAGGCAAGGAATGTACCGACTTCCTTAGGAATCAACACAGACCTTTTCCCTGGTTTTAGAATTACATGAGGGTATCTTGCAGAGGTCAGATGGGACTCACGTTCAGACGGTCGATGGTGGAATAGAGGAGGAACCCCCAACATGGCTCAACTCAGCCATTTTATTTGCATGCGCTTGGGTTGACACTTATCACCCATGCAACTGCATGCGTTCCTTCAGCATGCATTCCTTCCATTTGGAAGTTGCTTGTCCTTCCAAAAAGAACTTAGGATAAAACATATTATTCACATGTCCTTTAGAATAATATTAAAATATTATTCCCCAAGGACTTAAGCCCCTAGGCTCAACACTTAGCCCCTCTTCCCACCTTCCAGCCCCTAATCCCTTTCCCACTCTGTGGAAGCTTAGTCCCCCATCACTCATTCATCATGGTCGGTCTGCATGCAGTGGTGTTTATATTTTTATTAATGTTCTGCATGATTACATATACAAAAGCAGGCTCTTTGGCCTAACAATCACATAAGCCCACCAACTTATATAAACTTGGCTCACCAGCCTATAAAACATAATTAAAATTCATTTTTGAAACATGATTTAACTTAGGGCTTGGCCTTGGGGACATTACAATTCCCCTCCCCTTATTTCTGCACTGTCCTCAGTGCAACTTTACACTGCATCTGCAAGCTTTTCAAAATTTTCAAAAAGATGCAGATACTCTACCCGCATAACATCTTCATGCTCCCATGTCATGTCCTCAAGACTGTACCAGGTCCACTGGACCTTTACAATCCCTATAGCTTGATTTCGGATCTATTTGTTTTTCCTTTCCAATATGCGCACAGGATGCACTTGCAGAACACCTTCTAGTTCCACCTGAATCACATTCCAATCGATAACATGATTAGCATCNATAGCTTGATTTCGGAGCTATTTGTTTTTCCTTTCCAATATGCGCACAGGATGCACTTGCAGAACACCTTCTAGTTCCACCTGAATCACATTCCAATCGATAACATGATTAGCATCAGGTATATATTTCTTAAGCAATGAAACATGAAACACATTATGTACATTCATAGATGCAGATAATGCAAGCTTATATGCAACTGGACCAATCCTTTCCAGGATTCAAATGGCCCACAAAATATGGCTGCCAACTTGGCGCAATTTCCCAGCTTCAGGGAACTCCTGTTAGTTTTCACTTTCGGGAAAACATGATCACCCACTTTGAATTCTCTGTGGGTTTTGTTCTTATCAGCATAACTTTTCTTCTTGTCCTGGGCAACTTTCAAATTCTGTTTAATTTTTATCATTTGGTCCTCCATCTCCTTGAGAAACTCTGGCCCAACTACTGCTCTGTCAGCTGGATTATCCCAGCTCACTGGAGTGTTGCACTTTCTTCCATAAAGTGCTTCAAATGGGCTCATCTTCAATGATGCATGATACCCATTATTGTAGGTGAATTCTACCAAATGCAGGTAGTCTTCCCATATTGATGGTTTGTCCATCATGTACATTCTCAGCGTGTCCTCTATTACTCTGTTCACCCTCTCTGTCTTTCCATCAGACTCGGGATGATACGCTATACTAAAATTTAGATTCGTTCTGAATCCTTTGAACAATTCTTTCCACAAATTCAAGGTGAATTTCGGGTCCTTATTAGACACAATCATTTTAGGAATTTCGTGCAAGTGTGCCACTTCTTTTAAGAATATATCAGCAACATCTGTTGCCTTGTGAGTGGTTTTTAGTGGAATAAAATGGGCATCTTTTGTAAGCTTGTCCACAACAACCATGATTGAATCGTGTTGCTTGCTCATTCTGGGCAATCCTGTAATAAAATCCATGGTCACCACTTCCCACTTCCATTCAGGAATGGGCAAAGGTTGCAGCAACCCTGTTGGGTGCCTATGCTCAACTTTAACTTTCTGGCACTCCATACATCTGGCGATGTATTCAACGATCTCTCTCTTCATAACTAGCCAAAAGTAATGGCTTTTGATTGCTGCCACAGTCTTCTGATATCTAGGGTGTCCAGCATAAGTCACGTTATGCATTTCTTTTAGAATCGCAAGTTTCAATTCCTGGACATTGGGTATATACACTCTGTTTTTATACAGAAGTATTCCATTAGCTCCCAAGATGCAATTTCCCTCTTTCTGTGGTCTCTCACTCTGTTGTAGCTTTGCTACCAAGTCTTTGTAGTGCAAATCTGCATTTGTAGCTTCCAAAATTCTATCTTTAATATCATTCATGTACATGCTAATGGTTGTAGCATGTAATTCATGCACCTTTCTGTTGAGTGCATCAACCACCTTGTTTTCCTTCCCTTTGATATGTTTGATATCAAATTCATATTCACAGAGAAATTCCAGCCACCTACTTTGTCTAGCGTTTAAGGTTGGCTGATCAAACAAGTATTTCAGACCGTTATGGTCTGTTCTGAGTTCAAACCTCCTTCCCATGAGGTAATGTATCCATTTCCTTAGAGCATGAATGATTTTTGTCAACTCCAAATAGTGAGTGGCATAATTATTTTCATGCTCTTTCAGCTTCCTGGACTCATAACATATTACAAATCCATTCTGGCTGAGAACTCCTCCCAACCCTCCCTTACATGCATTTGTGCACACTACAAAATCCATATTTGGATCTGAAATCCTCAATATTGGACCACTGGTTAACAGCTGCTTCAATCGCTGGAAACTCTTCTCACACTCTTTAGTCCACTGAAACTTTTTCTCCTTCCTTTGCAAGGAGGTGATAGGGTGAGCTATCCTTGAGAAACCCGCTATAAACCTTCTGTAATATCCCGTTAGACCCATAAAGGATCTAACTTCTACCACATTCCTTGGCACTGATCATTCTCTGATGGCCTCAAAATTCTCAAGATCCACAGCGATCCCTTCTTCTGAAATAATGTGCCCCAAGTAATGGATCCGCCTTTGATAAAATGAGCATTTTCTCAACTTGGCATACAGATGGTGTTCTCTCAACACTTGCAGCACCATCATCAAGTGTTTTCCATGCTCTACTTCTGACTTGGAATACACCAAAATGTCATCCAGTAAGACTATGACAAACTTGTCTAGATAGTCCTTGAATACACCATTCATCAAGCACATAAAAACAACAGGTGCGTTTGATAGCCCAAACGGTACCACTGTGAACTCATAATGACCATACCTTGTTCTAAAGGCAGTCTTGCTGATGTCTCCATCCTTTATTCTTACCTGGTGATATCCCAATCTGAGATCTATCTTCAAAAATATTTTTGCACCTTTTAACTGACCGAAAAGATCGTCTATCCTCGGCAAAGGATACTTGTTCTTGACAGTTACTTTGTTCAACTATTTGAAATCAATGCATGGCCTCAACGTCCCATCCTTATTCTTCACAAATAGGACCAGGGCACCCCAAGGTGACACGCTGGAGTGAATGTACCCCTTCTTTGAATCTCTTCAAGTTGCAATTGCAACTCTTTCAGCTCTGGCGTACTCATTCTATAAGGAGCTTTCAACATTGGAGCTGCTCCAGGCATCAAATTTATAGAAAAAATGATGTCTCTCTTCGGAGGTAGTCCAAGTACCTCCTGAAATACATCTTCAAACTCTGTAAGTACTTCATGGTCTCCAATATTTGGGACTTCATCTCTGGATGCTTCTTCCACATGGGCTACAAATAATTGACAACCTTTTATGTAGCACTTCTTCAGCTACATTTCTGATATTTCTCTAACCACCATAGCTCTAGGAATCCCTTTGACCATTTTCCAATTCCCTTCCTCATCCATGCATGTAAACTTCTTGTTACGATAGTCCAGAAGGGCATGGTGATGGTCCAACCAATCCATCCCAATTAAGCAGTCATAAGAGCCTAAAGGCAGAATATTCAATTTATCCTTAGTGCCCAATCCTTTCGTGTCCATAGGACAGGACTTAACCAACTCAGTGAATTTTCTCTTGGTTCCTATAGCCAACTATACTAACTAAGAATTTTCATGTTTGCTTCTTGATAAATACAAACTTTTCACCACCCTAGGATCTACATAACTATGGCTAGCCCCTGAATCAATTAAAATAATAAATGGTCGGTTGTTAATCATACCTTCCACTTCAATCATGTGTGATTGAAATTTATCTTGCTTGTTGTCCAGGGCCACATAGATCCTTAGCATTCTACTGCCCATGTCCTCCATTGTTTCAGCTTGTTGAACATTATGGACAGTTCTTGCTTTGCCATTTTTATGGGGACAATCTCTGTATTTGTGGTTCCCTTTATAGCCCCAACACTAAATGGGCATCTGTCTCTGCCTTTGTTCCCCCACTTCAGCCGTTCTTGGCTCTCTAAACGATAGATGTCCTTGAGGAATATTTCTGAAAAAGGGAGGTTTGTTTCCCTTCTGCCTCTGTTCCTTCTTAAACTTCCTCTGGTCATCCCAAGCCTTCCGAAAGGTAGGCTTTTCTCTTTGTTTTTCATATAAGCATTTATCCCTTCTTATTGTTTCTTCCATAGTATTAGGATCATCATACTGAATCTTGTCACCAATGGTAGGTGGCAGTCCACTCAGATACCTCTGAATATTGACAGCCTCATCCTTGATGAATGGAACATACTTCAGTAGTTCCAAGAAACTTCATTCGTATTCATCAATGTTCATGCTGCCTAGCTTGAGTTCGAAGAACTCCTTCATCTTTCTGTCATAGTATCTTTTAGTCAGGTATTTCTTCTCGAAATACCTCTTGAAATCCTTCCAAGTGATATATTTCTCTTTAATGTGCTGCACCTACACAAACTGATCCCACCACATGGATGATTTTCCTTTTAGTTGATACATCACAATTCTTCCTTCTACATGAGAGGAATAATTCTGCAGTTGGAAATATTTCCTCATGCCAAGCAACCATGTTTCGGCATCTTCCTCCTTCTTATGTTCTCCAACAATTGTAGGAGGATTAATCTTATTCATCTCCCATTTCAATTCATCCATTTGAGATTTGTTGTGCTTTCGGGTAGGGGATGGGATTGAACTACTATGTGCCTCCCTACTGGAATGCTTTGGTGAGAGACGATGATATCTGCTACCACTCCTCGATCTTCTTATCCTCTCAGGGGTCCTGACATTTCTTGATCTTCTTTTCCTCTCAGGGGTCCTATGACTCTCTGTATTGCTTGAGTCACTCCCCTTCTCCAATTTCATTTCTATTCTTTCCAGGCTCTTCAACATTTTTAAGTTGAATTCACCCTGCTGATCCCTAACTCTCATGAGATTTTGGCTATCAGCTCGAAGAGCCTAGGCATATTTTTTCAATCTTTCAATGATTTTCATCATATGTCCTTCCTTATCCAATTCTCTTCCATGCTCATTGGAGTTTGATCCTTCGACTCCCAAGTTGACATCCCTTCCTTCTCTTTCGTCCTCTGATTTAGAGGCAATCTGCACCTCTTCCATTTCTATACTCAGCTGTCCTGACACTCGTTGAACTCTGCACACACAACATGGAGTCAACCGAAGTTTGTCAAGCCTTAAACCCTTAATAAAACTTCAAAATTCATAAACCAATGTGAATAAGAAAAATGTTTCGAATCCACTAAGTTTTCTGAGCTCTGTTTGGCTCTGCAAATTTCGGGACTTCTGGTTTCGGGGTCTCAGTCCACAAGTCTCTCATACTCGCTTTCGGGTTTCGGGGTTTTGGTCCTCGGAGGTTCTCGTACTCGCTTCCCTCTCCAACTCCCTACTCCTAAACTTCCAACCTCTCTCCCCCTGGGCCCACAGCACAGTTGTCGCCAACCAAGGTAGGGATTTCAGGATTTCAGCACTTCGGTTTTCGGGTCTTCGGTACCCGAGAGTTCACAAAGTAGTGACTCCAAGTCTCTTGTCGCTTCAATCCCCGACTTCTGAAATTTCTATCTCCTTACCCTCCGGGCCCATAGTACAGTTGTTTCCCTTAACCATGGTGGCACATGGCACGTTCAGGAGGGTCCATGTCACCCTCAGTGAAGTCATCGTGTCCCACCACTCTTGCTTTTCTTCTTGACCCACTGACACGTGGTACACACCCATGTGTCCACATCCATTCCAAGTGAAATCCAACGGTTAGACTTCTCTCAGATCTATGGCGCAGATCCTTTCGGTGTTTCGGGGGACCCACACAAAGTCTCCCATTCTGGACCCCCCCTCCCCTTATTAAAGGTAGAAAGGTAAAGGGGGTCCGGAATCCAATCTTTTCTATAGATCCGAGTGCCCCAATATAAGTCATCAAAACCTACATGCTCAATTATGTACCCCCCCCCCCTTGTTAAAGGTAGAACGATGACGAGGGTCTGGAATGGAACTCTGGCTGTAGATCTGGGTGCGCAAATTCTGGCCACCTAGATTTGCCTGCCGCTTAACGAAATTATGGTCTATTAATCTACTTGATCCAATAGTCAAGTTCCTCTCCTACGATCTACGATGTAGATCATCTCAGGATTTCGCGTATCGCGATTTCCACACTCCTGTGCAACTTCAATGGGTATTAAACCTCATGCTTGTTCTCCATATTTGATGGTCATGAGGGTTCTCCTTTCCTCCAACACCTCATGCATTGAACTCTCTCTCTCTCTCTCTCCCGATGTCCATATACCACACTGACTGCGGATTCTAAAATACCGCTAAACCTCCTAAGCTTTGTAACATGGTCAAGTGACTCCTTGACACTCAGGAACATTCCGAGGTTTGAAATTGGCCCTCCTGACACAATTTATTCTCAAAAAAAAAGGAAAATCCAATCCAAGACCACTTATCTGGCCCATCAAGGCTTAGCGTCAAAACCATGGCTCTGATACCACACTGTAATGCCCCCATTCCAGGCCAGGCAGGCGCTACTTCATGGAATAACAATATCATACTTAATTCTATATATAAGACATGCATTTAAGCAAAAGAAACACATTTAAAACTCAGAGTAACCATAAGAATTACTGCTATTATAAATAATCAATGGCTTTAACATTAATTTGTATTCCCAATAGAATACATGATAAATAAAACTACATAGACATGCAGAAAAGTAATTAAAACATCATCTGGTACTTATCTTGAAACCGTGGTAATTCCACCAACCACGTGCATGCCTTCCACGAACCTCCCAGCCTTAGACCACATTTCTCATCAAGCTCAGTAGTGGGTCACCCCCGAGCTAGGACTAAAATCCACCCCAAGGTAAGGAATCCTAGGCTAGGCTGAGGTTACAGGGAAAACAACACATAATGACTGGAAGGATTCTTCCTAGGATGCCATCTTATGCCCACTACTCCCAGACTCTCATTCCCCACATGCATGTTCCGCCCGGGAGTATACACCTTCACAAGCACAGTCCATCAATGCTACACCTCCCTCTCTAGGTCTTTGCATCAGGCTGAATCAGGAAGTCTCAAAGCCCGAAGCTAGTGCTGGACACTCTCTGGAAGAAACCACTTCCCAACAAACTCTCTCACCTGGAGAGAGTTGTTCACAGGCCTGACAACCTGCCTCTTCCAACAACAATCACCTCCCTCACCTGGAGAGAGGTTACACACAGGCTAAGCACAAACTCACACTGGCCAGTAAGCCACGCACAGTCTAGCACTGCGTGGCCACAACAACCAACTGGGAAAATAGACACGGGCTTCCCAAATAGGCTAAGCAATCACAAAATAGACTCACGGTTTTGGTTTCAGGATTGCATAAGGTGTACAGAGATCCCATGCACAGGCTCAAACTATTCAGGCAAGGAATGTATCGACTTCCTTAGGAATCAACACAAACCTTTTCCCTAGTTTCAGAATTGCACGAGGGTATCTTGTAGAGGTCATATGGGACTCACGTTCAAACGGTTGACAGTGGAATGGAGGAGGAACCACCAGCATGGCTCATCTCATCCATTCTATTTCCATGCGCCTGGGTTGAAACTTGTCACCCATGCAACTACATGCATTCCTTCAACATGTGTTCCTTCCATTTGGAAGTTGCTTGTCCTTCCAAAAAGAAATTAGGATAAAACATATTATTCACATGTATTTTGGAATAATATTAAAATATTATTCTCCAAGGAATTAAGCCCCTAGGTTCAACACTTAGCCCCTCTTCCCACCTTCCAGCCCCTAATCCCTTTCCCACTCTATGGAAGCTTAGTCCCCCATCACTCATTCATCATGGTCAGTCTGCACGTAGTGGTGTTTATATTTTTATTAATGTTCTGCATGATTACATATACAAAAGCAGGCTCTTGGCCTTCAACACTTAGGCTCTCTGGCCTAACAATCACATAAGACCACCAACTTATATAAACTTGGCTCACCATCCTATAAAACATAATTACAATTTATTTTTGAAACATGATTTACAACAGGGCTCAGCCTTGGGGACATTACAATCCCCCTCCCCTTATTTCTGCAATGTCCTCAGTGCAACTTTACACTGCATCTGCAAGCTTTTCAAAATTTTCAAAAAGATGTAGGTACTCTGCCTGCATAACATCTTCATGCTCCCATGTCGCGTCCTCAGGACTGTACCAGGTCCACTGGACCGTTACAAGCCCTATAGCTTGATTCTGGAGCTACTTGTTTTTCCTGTCCAATATGCGCACAGGATGCACTCGCAGGACACCTTCTGGTTCCACCTGAATCACATTCCAATCGATAACATGATGAGCATCAGGTATATATTTCTTAAGCAATGAAACATGAAACACATTATGTACAGTCATAGATGCAAGTAATGCAAGCTTATATGCAACTGGCTCAATCCTTTCTAGGATTTCAAATGGCCCACAAAATCTTGCTGCCAACTTGGCACAACTTCCCAGCTTCAGGGAACTCCTGTTAGTTTTCGCTTTCAGGAAAACATGATCACCCTCTTTGAATTCTCTGTGGGTTCTATTCTTATCAACATAACTTTTCTTCCTGTCATGGGCATGCCCTCTATTACTCTATTCACCCTCTCTATCTGTCCATCAGACTCGGGATGATACGCTGTACTAAAATTCAGATTTGTTCTTAATCCTTTGAACAATCCTTTCCAGAAATTCGAGGTGAATTTCAGGTCCTTATTAGACACAATCATTTTACGAATTTCGTGCAAGTGTGCCACTGCTTTTAAGAAGATATCAGCAACATCTGTTTCCTTGTGAATGGTTTTTAGTGGAATAAAATGGGCATCCTTTGTAAGCTTGTCCACCACAACCATGATCGAATCATGCTTCTTGCTCATTCTGGGAAATCCTGTAATAAAATCCATGGTCACCACTTCCCACTTCCATTCAGGAATGGGAAAAGGTTGCAACAACCCTGCTGGGTGCCTATGCTCAGCTTTGACTTTCTGGAACTCCATAGATCTAGCGATCTATTAACGATCTCTCTCTTCATACCCAGCCAAAAGTAATGGCTTTTGATTGTTTCCACAGTCTTTTGATATACAGGGTGTCCAACATAAGTCACATTATGCATTTCTTTTAGAATTGCAAGTTTCAATTCCTGGACATTGGGTATATAAATTCTATTTTTATACAAAAGTATTCCATCAACTCCCAAGATGTAATTTCCCTCTTTCCGTGGTCTCTCGCTCTGTTGTAGCTTTTCTACCAAGTCTCTGTACTGCAAATCTACATTTGTAGCTTCCAAAATTCTATCTTTAATATCGGTCATGTACATGCTAATGGCTGTAGCATGTAATTCACGCACCTTTCTGCTGAGTGCATCAACCACCTTGTTTTTCTTCCCTTTGATATGCTTGATATCAAAGTTGTATTCACAGAGAAATTCCAGCCACCTACTTTGTCTAGTGTTTAAGGTTGGCTGATCAAACAAGTATTTCAGACCGTTATGGTTTGTTCTAAGTTCAAACCTCCTTCCCATGAGGTAATGTCTCCATTTCCTCAGAGCATGAACGATTGTTGTCAACTCCAAATCGTGAGTGGCATAATTCTTTTCATGCTCTTTTAGCTTCCTGGACTCATAACAGATTACAAATCCATTATGGCTGAGAACTCCTCCCAACCCTTCCTTGCACACATCTGTGCACACCACGAAATCCATATTTGGATCTGCAATCCTCAAGATTGGAGCGATGGTTAACAGCTACTTCAATCGCTGGAAACTCTTCTCACACTCTTTAGTCCACTAAAACTTTTTTTCCTTCCTTTGCAAGGAAGTGATAGGGTGAGCTATCCTTGAGAACCCTGCTATAAACCTTTTGTAATAGCCCACTAGACCCATAAAGGATCTAACTTCCGCCACATTCCTTGGCACTGACCATTCTTTGATGGCCTCAACCTTCTCAGGATCCACAACGATCCCTTCTTCTGAAATAATGTGCCCCAAGTAATGGATCTGCCTTTGATAAAATGAGCATTTGCTCATCTTGGCATACAACTAGTGTTCTCTCAACACTTGCAACACCATCCTCATGTGTTGTTCATGCTCCACTTCTAACTTGGAATACTCCAAAATGTCATCTAAGAAGATGGTACTCGTGTTCAGACGATCGACAGTGGAATGGAGGAGGAACCCCCAACATGGCTGTTAGAAAAACAGGACCGCGAAGCAATAAAATAAAACAAATGTAGAAAGAAAACACAGAAGACACACAATACAAGAGAGACACATATTTACATGGTTCACCCAGTGTGGGCTACGTCCACCAGAGAAATTGCCAGGTCCTTCCTTTATTATTATCCAACAAATGAAGGGATACAACCTACAGCAAAACTCGCTGTAACTTCCTCTTCTTTCTCTCACATACTCCTCTCTTAGAATATAATATTTACCATCATCCATAGCCGCAATACATTTCCCTCATAAAAGAGGGCTACCTTCTAGGGAAAAAAACCCTAACATAATCTCTACCGTTAGATCTACGACTTTATAATGAACGGTCCAGATTTACAATGAAATTACAATATACTTTTATAAGGAAATTTTTGCTTTGGGGGCTTCGCCCCCGAACCCCCATCGGGGGACACTGCCCCTGAACCCCCGCTGGGGGCCTACTTGCCCCCAGATCCCCCAGCCGAGGGGATAGGCCCCCCCGGACACCGCAGAGGGGGTACCCCCCCTCTGCACTCCCCCGCGTGGAAGAGTGTACATACTTCTGGGGTGTAAATACTTCATGTGGTATAAACATAGCTGAAAGCAAGGACCTTTGAATCAGGAAGATAATCAGGCTCCACAACCAACAATGGCTCATCTCAGCCATTTTATTTGCATGCGCCTGGGTTGACACTTGTCACCCATGCAACTACATGCGTTCCTTCCATTTGGAAGTTGCTTGTCCTTCCAAAAAGAACTTAGGATAAAACATATTATTCACATGTCTTTTGGAATAATATTAAAATATTATTCCCCAAGGACTTTATCCCTAAGCCTCAACACTTAGCCCCTCTTCCCACCTTCCATCCCGTAATCCCTTGCCCACTCTGTGGAAGCTTAGTCCCCCATCACTCATTCATCATGGTCGGTTTTCACACAATGGTGTTTATATTTTTATTAATGTTATGCATGATTACATATACAAAAGCAGGCTCTTGGCCTTCAACACTTAGGCTCTCTGGCCTAACAATCACATAAGCCCACCAGCTTATATAAACTTGGCTCACCATCCTATAAAACATAATTACAATTCATTTCAGAAATATGATTTACAACAGGGGTCGGCCTTGGGGACATTACAAGTTATTGTTGCACTTATAGAGTTTTGTTTCTTTAGTCAAAGGTACTTCTACCAATTGTAATAAATGGTCATTTTATTTTTTGATATGAACAATATTTTGTTAAGTTTTAATTGAGGGGAATTTATGAATTGATACTTCAAACCCAATACACTCAGGTCAAATAAATGTTTACAAATTGTAATTAAGGAGTGATACTCAAGTTGTTTACAAGGTCTAGTTGTAATGTAAAGTTGAACTTTAGAGTTAGATCCTAGAATGGTGGTAAAACCCTCTTGGGATAGAGATAAATAGAGAGATTCTTTAATGTAATGAGGTTTAGTTTTTGGAAGATCAAGCATCAAAATTTTGGATGGGAATTGAATCATAAGACTATTAAGTTTCCTACCTTTGTGAATATAATATTTGGTGAAAGATTGTGTTTTATTCTCAAATCTTCCATGTGTTATTAATATTATCTAGATGCAAATTGGAAATGTATGCAAAATTTTGTCTCCCTTCCTTTCGGTTGTTGTCTTAATGAACTGTTTATTGCTATGCAACCTGATTTCAATTATTGTTTTCAGTAAATAGTTTATTGTAATACAACCTTTTTTGGATGATTTGTGTCAAGATACATGTTTTATATCAGGAATATTATTTTAAGTCTAAAATTTCATACAACAAGAAACAAATTGTATGATTGCTTGTATTTCCTATGTTTTATTCTTCATATCTTTACCTTCTCACTAAATTTGCATGCCACGAGCTAAGGGAAACCTTACAGTGATATTGTTGAACAATCCAACCATGTCTCTACCCTTGAAAACCTATCGCTTAGCTAACCAACAAACTTAATTCATAAAAACCAATCATTTCAACACATGAGGTGCCCTAGCTTTGTCATTTAGCAGTTAGGTGTAGACCTTAGGACCAACATCTTCTGGCGTCATTGCCAAGGAATGGAGTAATGAAGTATCTTTCCCTGGGAGAATGACTTTGATTAGATATGATCTTTGATGGTGAACAAATATCAGGCACCAAACTGATTGCCATGTTTCACCTGGAAACTCCACTAAATGCAAATATATTAAGGAATTTTGTCTTCCGAGAGGGGATTTAGGAAATAAAATCCTGGGCATACTAAAGCCTCAAAATTCAACCTTGACCTGAATGGTGAAACACCAACTTTTGATCCAAAGAGGCAAATAAGAAATTCCACTCTTGCTCAGAGACACCCCTTTCCATCCAAGGAAATTCTACATCTGAAAAAACTTCCCCTGTCCTCAACAAAAGGTAGCCTGAGATTGTTATTTTTGAAAACCCCATTGTAATTAGCCTCATCATCTTCTCAAGAAACCACACCCACATATCCTCCATAACCTCAAAGTTGAGTTTTCCCAAACATGGTTGTCAACAAGATGAAAGCCATCATTACAGCATACCTTTGGTGCTGCCTCAAAACTTAAATGCCCTTCCCAAAGGTGACTATATGAAATATCTCCCTAGATACAATGGTGAGGAAGAGGTGATTGTTGAAGAAAATCTGGTATCATTTTACATTTTTGCATACAACTTTAAGATAGAACATGCAGATGTATGGATGAGGTTGTTTGTGCAAAGCCTTGATGGAAAGGTAAGGAAGTGGTTTCGTCGTTTAAATCCAGTTTCTATCACCGGTATTGAGGCATTGTATAAGGATTTTCTAAAAGAATGTAGAGATAGGAGAAACTACCTGTACTACATAATTGAGTTTGGGGATTTAAGAAGGAAAAATGGTGAGTCTGTATCAGACTTCACTAAGATGTTCAATAAAATGTATAACAATGAAATTATGAGATTAATCCCACTGAAGCTTCAACCAAGATCACATTTGCAAATGCTTTTGATGTTGAATTTTCTCTCCTGTTGAGGAAGAGGAGGTCCACCACTTTGTTGTTTATGTAAGAGGCAGCCATAGAGGTTGATTCTAAAATCCTAGCATAAGAAAAATTGAAGAACAAATCAGATAGGGACAAAAATAAGAAGAGGGAAGAGATTCCTTCTTCTTCCAACCTAGAAGAATCTAACCCAAATCTAGATGAGGTGATTCGAACCTTGAAATCCCTAACTTCAAAGATAACTAAACTTAAATGGGAAACCAAGAAGCCAAATAGACAATATCAGGATGTTGCAAACATAAACAAAGATCAGTTTAGAAGGCCTAACAATGTCCCTCAAGTCATGTAGAGGTAAAGCAGAAATGTTGAAGATCAGAGGGTAGTTTCTCCTTTTCATAACAATGAAGTTTAGGAGATGGATGTGGAGAATGATGTTGGAGATGATTTTTTTGTACTGTTTAATGAAATTGATCTTCATCCTGGTCATATAATTTAGTAGGATTATGAAATCTCCCAATTGTCAAACCAATTTGATGATGATGTAAAGGAAGAAGAAATCTTTCAAATTCATCCCCAAAAGAAGTATGATTTAAGGCCTAGGCCAGGGGCTCCAAAATCAAATGCACCTATTCAGAATAAAAAATCAGATATTCCTCCCAAGCAAGGTCCAAACAAACATACATAAGAAAAATTTGATCAAGCACATCCATCTATACATGTTGTTCTAAAGGTAAAGGAGGAATATAGACAACCAACTCCTTTCAGCATAGAGCATGAGCTAAGAAAAATAAAGATCCCTGTACCTCTGACAAAATTACTAAAAAATGATCCTTTCAAGAATTATATCATGAAGGTTTTGAAGCCACATGTAATCAACCTATAGGATAAGAATCTTGTTATCATTGTTGGCCCACACATTGAAGATGGGTCTGATGCTTCCTAGCTTTTTACATATCCCTGAATGCCCATGAAAAATCCTACATGTAATCAACCTATAGGATAAGAATCTTGTTATCATTGTTGGCCCACACATTGAAGATGGGTCTGATGCTTCCTAGATTTTTACATATCCCTGAATGCCCATGAAAAATCCTACATAATTGCCTAATGGACTCAGGGGCCTCTCATAATGTCATTCCTAAGGTTTTTATGGAAGAGATGGGGCTATAGATCACCAATCCATACCAACAATCTTACACTTTTGATTCCAAAAAGGTTAAATGCTTGGGATTAATTAAATATCTAGTTGTTTATCTGTCTCAATTGCCCGTAAAATGTATAGTTATTGATATTGTTGTAGCTGATATACCCCCCACGTTTGGCATGATTTTATCTAGGACGTGGGACAAGAAAGTAGGAATATCTTTGCAGATACATATGCAACCATCCATGTTTTTAGAGGAGAAAATAGAAGATTATATAGAGAATTCAATTTGGCATACATTATGAGTGATCATCAAAATCTAGGTAATCATCCAATTTATGTTGTTTAGGATGAAATTGGGTCATCTATGTTTCATATAAATAATGATGTTCTATAAATATCAGTCAACAAATGTAGAAATCATACAATGGTAGACCAAGGAAATAAATTCTAAAAGATGTACTTTGATGGCTCATATTCAAAGGAGAGTTCTAGTGCTATTAGAGTCCTCATTTCCCCTTCAAAGGAGGTGGTTACACTCTCATACAAACAAGAATTTGAAACAAGAAACAACATAACAAATTATGAGGCCCTGGTGTTGGGGTTAAGAGATGCTAAAGACATGGCCATTGACAAATTGTTGTCCTCAGTGATTCTGAACTGATTGTCAATCAAGTGAAGGACATTTATTAGACAAAACAATTGAGGTTTAGACAGTACAAAAATGAGTTATGGGACTTAGTTGACAATTTCATTCTAGCATTTAATATTTCCTTTATCCCTAGAGATGCCAATCAGAGGGAAGATTCTCTAGCCCTGGTTGTGAGTACCTTTAGGCCTCTTATTGGTCAAAGTGCCAAATATGAGGTGGAGGTTAGGCACAAGACAACTATACCATTCTATTTTAAGCATTGGTAGGTTTTTAGTGATGACCTGGAGCTCAAGAGATTTTTGCAAACCATTGAAGAATTCTCAAATATTTGCATTGATCAAGAGAATGAGGAAGATGAAACATAAAATCAATAGACACCTCCTTTTTTGAACAAGGTGGTTGGTCACAACATTGTGGAGCTAAAAAATAAAATATTCCAAGGGTATTAAAGCCACTGGAGAGTTTTTTTAACAACAATTATGTCTCTAGGAAATATGTCATGAAAATTCAGTAACAAGAGGTGGTCGACTGCAATATTGGGACAACTGCAAATCCCAAAATTGTCAAAATATCCATAGCACTTCTAAATCAGCAAAGAGACATGTATGTCATCCTTATGAAAAAAAGTGTTGATATTTTTGCATGGTCTTATGACGACTTGAAGACCTTTGATATTGACATCATTCAACACAACATTCCTCTGAAGGTGGGCTCAAAGCCATTTAGGAAGAAAATTAGAAAATTAATCCTCTTCTAATGTCTATTATTGAAAAAGAATTGAAAACGATGCTTGATGCTAAAATCATTGTGCCATTGAGATATCCATATTGGGTGGCCAATTTGGTGTCTGTCAAGAAAAAAAATAGAGAAATACGCTTGTGTGTAGACTTTAGAAACCTAAACAGATTCTTGTTGAAATACAACTATCCACTGCCCAAGATGGACCGTATTTTGAAAAGGGCAGTAGGTACCCATACATTTTCCATGTTGGATGGATATTCTAGATATAGCCAAATATAAGAACTTGAAGAAGACAAGGAAAAAACAACCTTCACTACCCCATGGAGCACACTCATGTATGACAAAATGCCCTTTTGATATGAAAATGAAAAAGGTTTATGTATACAAATTTGCAAGTGGAATATGTATGTGTCTTAGGAAATTGGAACAAGTTGCAAGCACATAAAATTAATGAGATTTTACTTAAAATGAACAACATAGACAAACAACCATCAAAACAAGCAGATAACACAACAAACTGATAAAGGAGTTCACCCCTCTCTTGGGCTACATCTCTTGGTCTAGCTTCCAATGGATCATTTTCGCTATATTATAAAAGTGTTAAAATCAATTCTTTAAAATGCTCATAATGCAAAATAGATGGCTCCAATGGCTCCAAAATGTCCAAAAACCTCTAGCTAGGCTCTTCCTACACCTAGTTTGGCCAAAATTTGAGAAAAATACACTTCCTGGAAGTTTTTACCAATAATTTGTTGTCTCTGTTAGCCAAAATTCCTTTGTGTGACTACACCTATCTCTGTGTGTTTTCTTGTTCGTAAACCCAACACCACACGCCTTCCTAAAATCGAGTGAAATTGTCGCACCATTAGGGAGGTTAGCACCTTGTCCAGTGGAGATGCCACACTCATGGACCCCATGTGGCCTAGAGTTGACCTAATACTAGTACCTATCATGCTTAGCAATTGGTTCCCTGCATGTATGTCCATGTGGTAAATCTTTTTTCCATGGGTTGGGGCTAGGCCCCAACCCTTTTCCACCTTAACCAACATTAAATTCAAACTTAAATAAAAGTTTTAATGTATAGTGGTTAAGACTCGTGCGGGGGAGGGATGGATGCCTGGCTTGTGTGAAGACTCTTCCTTTTCCGGAGTTCCCAATTTCGACCCCTGCAGACTTCAAAAAACTTTTACACTACAACAAAGGGGGTGCCACGTGGCACCGTTTCATTCACCATGAGACATGCCACGTGTAAGACCAATATTGGTCCATGTCCACCACTTTCCAACTCAGCTGCCAAATCACCTGACATGTCACCTGTTCATGTCAGCTTGTACGGTTGTATAGTCAGCTGCCACATTTTCTATACAGACTGTACAATTAGCATTTGCATGTTTGGGAAAACATACATAATGCAATATCTCTCTGATACGAACTTTGTTTGAGCCCGTTCAAGTTGTGTTGGGATCGTGAGGATGATATCTACACAATGAATCCATTTTCGAGAAAATGCGGGCACTTTGATTTTTGAGCATTTTTTTATCCCCTGAATCACTCCTCCCCATTGGGAAGCTTTTGGACCTCCAGAAGACTACTTTCATTCAATTTGAAGATGAGGGTATAGTTCCCTCACCTTTCCAACCTCAATCCATTTAGCTTTTCTTGGTTTTTTTCCGTTGAGACCAACACAAAGGTATTCCACATTCCCTCGTTTTGAATTTCTTATCTTTCTGTCAAGGATTGTATCCTCATGTAATTCTGAAAGATATTTTGGAAATAATTCATCTATGGAAGGACTATGAACATGCTCTCCTTGATAATCAATCAAAGGAGTCTCATACAATCTCAAATTCTCAACATTAACAATTGCATACATTTGCATATAAGGAGGCAAATCCAAATGGAAGGCATTGTTACCAATATTTTCAAGAATCTTAAAACGTCCATATCTAATTGGTTTCATCCTTTTACCTTCTCCTTTAAGCCTCTCTTTTCTAATGTAGAGCCAAACTTCATCTCCAACTTGGAAACTACGATCAACACGATGCTTGTCATGCCTTGTCTTGTACTTGGCTTGGCATTTTTCCAACTGTTCTTGTACCATTTGATGCACCAATTGAATTTGTTCAATGAACTTCTTTTCTCTATCAATGTCATAATGACCATCAATAGAAATATCCTTCCCAAAGATGAAATATAAAGGATATTTTGGAAAATAACTAAAACATGCCT
>JASDQU010439071.1:38332-50268 GCA_032191745.1 Picea mariana | reverse complement strand
TAATTCGGGAAAAAGAATGCATAAATTTTTCAGTCTTTAATGCCACCAGTCATATTCCTTTGAGTTGATTGTAACTTATCTTGCTCATATCAATTTTTTGGGTTGATAGATGGATTCTCCTCCTCCATACCTTTCCATCAACTATTCGCTTTCTCAAATATGAGTTCTGAGATAAAAGTTATGGTCAATTGAATATTGCCACCCTACCCCTCTTGTACACCTTCTCCCAAATACAAAATAATCTCAAACACCAACTTTCGCCACCTACAAAGGTAAATTTGTTAGGAACTAGAGAAAATTTTGTAGGAGACACTACTAATACTGCTGACACATAATTCACAACAACTCTGATATTTTCAAACTAATGCTCCAGTCAAAATCTGCAGCAATAGGGAAATGACAACTTTGTCTTTTTTCACTTTTTCCCGGCTTAATAATTTTAGCACTGTTTAAGTATCCCTACATTAAATCCTTTGGAGTTTTGATAGAATCCTAATTAGGTCTCTTCATGGCTACCTTCTGAATGATCTGCCAAAATTTCACCTTCATTCGAGCTCTAGATTGTTAGTTACGCCCTGCATAAGTTTAGATTGTTTTCCATTTTCAACCTTGTATGCCACATGTATCTTCTTTATCGTCCTGTACATTTTATGTACTCGTATTCCCAATATGGATTCATGGATGTCTTCTATGATTCATGAGATTTCCATAGACTACTCTTTTTCCCCAAACTAACTTTTGAGCAAGAATTTATGCCCTATGGAAGTAAATCGGTACTGATTTTTTACCTTGCATTGTTTCAGTGGTAACTTTCTCATATGCGCTTTGTTTTTCTCCCGAAATAGCTTATTGGAAAGCTCTAACCAAGATCTTTTATTTTAAACTATAGATATTCTGTGTATTGTGTGTACATAGTTATCTGGATTTTGACTACCTAAACTTGTCGTTTAGGCCCTCAAAATTGCTCTACAAGTTCAATACCCTTAAAATTTGAAAATTTTCACGAAAAAAATGATTGATTTACTATTGTGATTGTCTGTGTATCTGAGTTGTCGATCTAAGGAGAAATCATAATTGTCTATCCGCCTAGCCTTCCAAGTCACGGCCAAACATCCACAAGCCTGTCAGAAACTCTTTTTTGGACCCTTCCCATCGAAAAGTTCAAGTTGTTGGGTACATGGATCCTCCCAAAATCCATGATCCAAAATGCTCTCAGAAACACCCTTTCAAGAAACTCCCATTGGAAACCTCCTTTCTGAAAACCCTCAAAAACACCTCTTTCAGAAAAACCTTGGGAACACTTCTTTCTGAAATGATCTCTTCCGATCGTCGATTCCCAATGAATGGTCGAGATCTAATCTCTTCTCCAAAAGAATAGTTGTGATTCATCCTTAAGTATTTGACCTTTACCTTTACCAAAAGACACTATGGCTCCCACATGTACCCAACTACCACGTGGCACTCTTTGATTCACCTTCCCTTCCTGACATGTCATTCGATTTGGTAGGATAACATGGCATTCTCTTCTGCATGTGACCCTTCCGACATAACATGCTCATCTGAAAGATCAAACGGTCAATGATCGTGTTGTCCAACGACCCCAATCATCTTCAGTTTCCAAGCTATGCACTAGTTACATCGGTCGAACAAGCTCTTTCGGAAACACAACACCACCACCAGGCTTTATGAACATACCCTTCCAAAGTTTCCTTTCTGAAGGATCCAATGGTTGAAATATCTCGCATCTCACAGTCCAAATCTTCTCAGAAATATTCAACTGCTCTACCTTAACTTGGTCGGAATGAATTCTTCGAAATGCAAAGTTACCCTCAAACTTCTTGAAAGGATCCAATGATCAAGAGTGATATTGATCAATGACTCTCGTTTCTTCAGGCTTCGTATACATATCTCGACCGTTGATTCTCAAGGTCAAAATAATTTGGGTCGTTGATAGCCAAACTTCTTTGTCGCCATGAAAAACATAGAAATTTTAATTCCCAAGACAAATTCGACTTTGCAATTTGCAGATAGATGACATAAATCCCTTCTTCGACTGTGTTGAAGCAACTAAACTTGACTCTGCCAACAAATTTAGGGGTTTCGCTCTGGTTCAACATTTTTCCCCAAATCCATCACATAATGAAAACTGTAACCACAAAAAATTTGTCCAATTCACGTTAGTTCTTGGCCCATACAAGCTCAGTGTCGAACCTACTACTCTAATATAAACCTATAATGTTCCCCATCGTAACCGAGGAACATTACTTGTGGAAATACACATAAATTCAAGGTTTTCTGTGAACTAAATTCCTATAGCTTACTAGCTATGAATTAGACACATATTTAACTATTGTATGATACCATTCATTAAAGGCATTTACAACATCTTAAAAAAAACATGAATGTAACTAATGACTCACACAACAACATATAATTCAATCCCATTCATAGAGTAAAAATGCACAGTAGTTAAGCTCATAATTAACTTAGAAAACAAAAAAAACACTTATCTTTTTAAACAATTGTGTAACTAGTTGCTTGGGATAGACATTCCACCCAACCATAGACATGTTGTCTAGTTATCAACATCAAGTCAACCTCGACCCGGGGCTATGAATCCACAAGAAAAGGGTGTCTCTCACTGTCCACTCATAGCTCAGATATCCCACAACCCACTAGAATTCTCCAACAACTACCCTGAATTCCGCCAGCTCTCTTCCTCTTGACCTACCCAACCCAAGGACTGTGCCCCTTCACTAGTCTTAGTCCATTGGGTTGCACCATTCATTTATCCAAATCTCTCTAGCACATGTAATTGGGAATCTCACTACTGGGAACTCAAAGGAACTCATTGTTAGAAAAAACTACGAGGAAAACAACAACAATCACTTATTGTTACAGTGAAACACACATAGGAATTCACTATTCATGATTGACAACCTGGCTCTTCAGTCTTTAGCTCCAAAAACGCTTTAGAATTCACCCTTCGTTATTTCTCCAGCTCTAGTGTTCTCTTTCCATGTTCTCTACTTGTTGTTCATGCAAAAACATCCCTATAAAAACTCCCCTCTTTGGCCATACAAATTTCCTTTTCCCACAGGCCAGATGACTACTCACTCTGCCTAATGTTTATTGTACTTCAACCCCATGCTTCCAATAACTATGGGATGTGACTTTTACACCCACCCTCTTGCTTGAGTTTAATGATTGTCTTCTCATACACTCAACCAGAAAATAGAAGGTTGTCCCCAATGATAATAAAATTCAGGAAAGTGGGTTTGAATCAATACCCATAAATAATTTCCCCCTTGGACCATGTTGTAGCATTGTTTAAATTTTTACAATTTTAGAAATAAAACTTAATTTTGTTTTCCTCAATAAGCTAAATAGGGCATTAGGTCTTATTTTAGTCCTTGGCTTTATGTTCGAAAAGGACTTTTGAAATAAAATTTAATAAAGTATTTAAGGTTGGTTTAGTTTTAATATTTTTTATTTATCATTGTTTAAGTATTCTTTAAAGTTTGTTTTTATACATAAAAACTTTATATTATACGATAGCTTTAATATAAAGTGTATTTCCCATCGCAGGTTTTTATCGCGCGCTTGATGTGTTTAATCAACGGCCCACATTCTTCTGTGGTCCCACTCGCATATCAAATGTTTAACAAAGGGAAGTTGGGTCGTGAAAATTAACCACATTTAAAACTTGTGTGACATTTCACTCGCAACCGAATTNGACCCCCCCCCCCCATTTGAGCCCGAGTTTATTCCCAATCAAATTTCTCTATGGGTAATTCGAAATCATTTTACTGTTCCACTTTTCATTGTTTAAAATGGAATCTGCTAAACCCACTAAAGCGAAGAAAACATTAACTACTAAGGAAGAGGATTTAGTTAATAGAGATAAGGATATCTTTGATCCAGTCCTATCATTTGACTCTTTTGAATTATACCAGCAAGTGACTCAAAACTTTAGGGATTTAGTGGACCATTACCATGCTGGGGAATCTGATTTGGCGAAATCTGTATTGTCACAAGTTTATGATTTCCCTGAATTCGTAGCCTATTGCGCCTCAAATTATATTCCTTCCAAGAGAACTATAATTTCCAAAAATGGGTCTTTGCTCATTGAAATAACTCCCCAATCCATTTATGAAATCCTAAGATGGACATTAAACCCTTACAATGGAATGCTAAATGAGATTGTAATAGCTAAATGCTTTAGAGAGTTAACACCCCCATATAGAGTTACCCTTTTATAGTCTTATTCATGCAAAACCATATATACCACTGCAGATGATGTTACTCTTGAAACTGGCCAATTTCCATAAATTTTGAGACAAATTGTTTCAATAATTTATGTAATTTTAGGAAAAGATAATGATATGATAGTTGACGAGTTTGTTTTAGGGTGTATGGCATAAATTGGTCCACCTACAGTAAAACCCTTAACCAAATTCGATTATGCCCAATTTTTAGCCGACATGATTCATCACCAATTGTTAGAATTTGAAACTCTTAGATGCTTCAGATAACAATCCTACCTTGTTCACCTCTTTTTGCTTTCTCAAGTTCCTTTTTCACACCTTGGATTAAAAATAGAAGATAAAATCGATAACCCAGTCTTGGTCATTCACTGGACTTTCCTCATTAGGAAAAAGATTCAGAATGTGGGATTCTTTCATTATATCAACAAGTTCATGTCAAAATCTTATCAAATTATACATGATGAGATCCCCCCTGGAATATTTCCAGAATGTAAGAAGTTATTACGATTGAGTCCTGACAAGAGGGTAGGAGACGTGTACATTTATTAGAATTATACTGAAATTAGATTCTATGGTTCTGAACTTCGATATTTTCTTTTACCTATTTTCTTGACTACTAGAATATTTGCACTAGAGTACATTAGACGTAGGTTAAATTTAGCTCACATCCATTTTGTATCAAAAAAATACAAGGTCAATTTTAAATTGAAAAAAGAGGTGGGACCTTTTATTATCAATACTAGATCAATTTTGTAGGAAACAATAAAGCTTCTCTCGAAAATGGGATTTCAACAGAGAGAGGCATGGATGTATGATCCTCATACTATAATTTCTTCAAAAATGATTGCACATGGACAAGTCCCTTATTAGCATCAACAAAAATCACAATTGGAGATGTTGGAAAACTAGAACAACTGAGAAGATGAGGAAAATATTTTACAAGTCCATGGTAAAGAACCAAAGCAACTTTCAAAGTCTCCAATAAAAGAGACCCCTCAGTAGTTTTAAAAAACATAGAAAAGAAAGACTACAAGGTTAGCCTCAAAGGACTCAAAAAAAGAGGAAGAAAGGTCAGTAAAAAGTCAGAAGACAGAGGTACTAAGTGAAGATTAAGATGTAGAAATACAAGAAGAATTAGCACCAGTAGTTAGAGAACCTATTGTAATGGTTGAAGTTTCATCATCAACAAACCCTTGGAGTGGAGAAATTCAAAGTGAAAAAGAATCTCTAGATACAGAACAATCAAAATCGATTGATCGTGTTCATCAGTTCATGGCTACTAAGAATATGGGTGCAAAGATCAAACATAACATTCTTCCTAAAATATTTGACCATGATACATCCCACACGAGGATGTTGTCAGTTGTGGATTGTGAAAATGGTAGATTGAACATAGCAGTACTTGAACCAAAAGAGAAAAATAAGGTTACAAACATATCTATTGATCTTAATGCAGTTCACCCACTGGATAAAATGGATCGGCATAGGAAAACTAGAGAAATGTTGAATAGAGATGTGATGATAGCTAACCTTGGGATAAATAAGATGCAAGTTATAAATGAAAAGCTCATAAACTAGCTCAACAATGAGAAGTTAGCTAATAGGACCAGGCATATCAGAGTGGATGAATTAGAACATTGGGTAATGGGTCTAGCAGCTAATCCACAATATGCAACATATGTGTAATCTATGATGAAAACAAACGATATAGAGATCTAGACACTAAAGAGAAACCTTAATATCCTTGGCACTGAACATGTTCAGACTCTAGAGTTGTTGGTAATCCAAGCAAAAAAGGATCAAATCTTTAAGAAAATGGTACAAATGGAAGAACATATTGAATTACATCAAAAACAGATTGAAATCCTAAAAGGGGGATCTTCTTCATCATAGGTAACAGAATCAACAAACCCAACAGATGGGTTATCAAAAGCATTGGCAAATATGAACCTAAAGGGAGCTGAGATTGAGAAGCTGGAGAAAACAATTTCAACACATCAAGAAGAAATCAAAGATAAATATAAAATGATTGGAGAATACCAGAAGCTAAAAGCTAAAAGCTAACATGTTAACAGACATGGAACAAGTGAAGGACAAGTTGTCTGGCAAACCATATCTGATAGGAGCTAGACACATTATATGAGATGAAATCATTGTTGAAGTTGCCAAGATTTGGCATGACTTCAAGACAGATGATGAAAAAATCATTTTGACATATGAAGCAGATGATACTATAAGGAAAGCATTCCAAGAATTAGGAACCAAACCTCGGGTTGCTACCAGAATTATAAAGTTACTCAATTCCAATCTGAGTGAAGTATTGAAAAGTAAAGGTATCAATTAGGATAGAACTATGATGGTGATGGAGGATTAAAAGATTTTCACCAAAACAAATTTACTTCAGCAAGCTCAGAACAAATGTATATCAATGAAGAGAAACATTGATTTATTCACCAACAAATTTGAAAATCTAGTAAAGATGGGACTGCCTTCAGCATGGGACGACAAAGGGGAGCTTCTATCCTATAAAATTTATAGAAATAATTTATTCATAAATAGAGAGAGAGAGAGAAAGAGAGAGAGAGAGAGAGAGAGAGAGAGAGAGAAGAAAAGTTTAAAGGAATCGTTGATAATTTGAGAGGATAGACTATTGTAGATTTACTCATAGATGATTTCTATCTTCTGTGGCAAATCAAAAATTTATTTTCAAGTCCTCCTACATATGAGAAATACATTGATCTAGACATTACGTACAGGAAAATGAATTCATTCAACTATCGAACAAGTGAAACTTGGAATTTTCTCCTCCAACTGTTGGCTGGATGAGTTATCAAGACAATTCAAGAAAATCAGGGATCTCAAATCCTATCTTCCAAGTTTTTCTATTTTTAGAAAGTCAAAGATTTATCTGTATATGAAACGCTGAGAAATAGGATCGAATAACCACTTTGGGTTACTATCTAATTTCTATAAATTTCTAAGAAAATTCAATGTAAACAGAGCTTTTTGCCCTGAGGAAAGATGATATCTTTAATAAAATTTTGCAAGCTTTGAGTGATTCAAAATTTGTATGTCTTAGTTCATGTGATTCATGTTCTTGATGTTTTTCTCCATGTCTATAAATTCCTCTTGAATGTATCTGTTGCCATAATTGTGATAACTTAGTACAACAACTACTATTACAAATTGAAAAGGTATCATTAAAGCTACATATTTCTCAGATATACTCTGAGTATTGATCAGACTTGTACTTCATTCATTTTTCCTAGTGAATAGAAAAGAATTGTTCCTTTCTATTCATTTTATATTTCTAGTTCAAATACATATTTTGTTATAATTTCTTCTGTCTGAAAGGTAAAATAACATTTATCAAAAGATACATTGTTTTACATTCATCTTTGTTCTTCTCACTTCTTCTTTCATTCATTAAAAGATTCATTGTTTGAAACATATAATTTTTTCCTTCAAATCTTGATCTTTAAGCATTAAAGATTAGTAATTAAGGCCTGAGGTAAATCAACAAAACACTTTATCTTAGGATAGACCAACTTAAACAAAATCAATCAAATTTAAATGGATGCCTTGGCATAGTTTCCTAGCTAGAAACATCTCAAGGGTTACAACATTCTTGTGGCGTCGTTATTGGGGATCAAATTAAAGAAAAAAAAAATTGTGGGTAGAACAACAGGAAAACCTTCTTCTTGTTGGTGAACAAGAAGAAGGAAGGGTAAGATATGTCACCTGATGACTCCACATTTTCAATCCTGGCATCGAGAAGGAAAAACACTAGGGCTAACCCAGACCCAAAGAAAACTACACCAATAGAAGATCGAGAGAAATTATTGTCTAAGAGAAATCCTAGGCAAAGACCTTCAATGCCTTCTATTATACCTTCTGCTGCAAAAAAATCGTCTTCCATAGATCCTAAATCAAAAGGAAAATCTTCTCTTGCTTTAAAAGATTCTTCAAAAGATTTTCCTATTAGTTCCCCAAAACTCCCTCGTCCACCATCTCCCAAAGAGACCCTTCCAAGCTCTCCAAAACCACCTTTATCAATTTTCACAATTGATTCTATTGAATTATTCCCTGAATATTATATTGAGCTTTCCCTTAAATATTATCTTGTGATCTCTCAAATCCATCCTACTGAAAATTCTCCAAACGTTTCCCAAAAGGAATCTCTTGAAAATTATCCTATTACATGTCGTAAGTTTTATTTCTTACTCCCTAAAAACAAAGATTTAAAAATTCCCCAAACATCTCTTTCAAAAGATTCCCTAGAAGAAGAAGAATTTAAAGTATTCTTCAATCCACTCACTCCTGAGAATTCACAGTTGTTAATTGATCATCTAGTAATGGAAAAAAATATCCCTCTACAACAACCAGCTCCTCCATCACCCCCACCAAGGGTTTTTAATAAAGTAACTGTTAGATATACCCCTTTGAATCTTCCTAAGAATCTGCACAATTTTCCTGACAATTATTTAAAGTTACTACCTAGATTTAATGGGGAAGATGAGGTTACAACTCTTGAACATATATCAACCTTTGATTATCTTACAGATAATCAAGCTCTTGAACATGAAGACGTATATATGAGGATATTTGTTAAAACTTTTGAAGGTGAGTTAAGGACATGGTTTAAGGGCCTCCTAATTATATTGATTCTTGGGATGCGCTAGACTTTGCTTTCCTTAGACAATGGGGTGAAAAGAATGATCATTTGTATTTCTTAACCGAGTTTGGGAGTTTAAAAAAGAAACATAATGAGTCTATTCCAGATTTTATTAAAATATTTAACAAACTCTATAATAAGATCCCTACAAATGTCAAACCATCACAACAAGCTGCAAAAGTTACTTTTGTTAGTTATTTTGATTCAAAATTTTCCTTATTACTTAGGGAGAGAATACCTGCTACCTTAACCGGTATGCAAGATGATGTTGTAGAAATCGAATCTAATACAATTGCTTCAGGAAAGGCTAGAGTTAGAAGTGATTCAAGAGAATGAGAGGAAAGAAAGCAAAAAGAACAAATTGGTACATCAACAACTAATAAAAGTCAAGAGGATAAAATTGAAGATATGTCTCGAATTATTAAAGATTGTTGGCACCTAAAGTTTTGGGTTAAGTTTTGCGTTTGCGCACCAAGGGAGAAGTGCATGCCCATTTTATAAGTTTTGTGCATGCCTGAGTAAGTGCGCAAGGATTTCCATGAAGTGTGCATCAGACCGGGTTTTGTCAACACAACGCAAAACATAAACACTACCAAGTGCACGTCGGTCTGCGTTTTGTCAGCTACATTGGAAACTAAGAAGATGCCCACCGGAAGCAAGAAAGGAATCATTGGGATATCTCCCCGAATGATTAGTGTCAGCAACATACAAAGATGTGGAGTGGCTGAAAGAGTAGTTGGTCAGGCAGTTAAGATTGCCCCTGATGCAGAAAGTCTACGTGGAGCGCTTGCAGGTACTTGAAGCGTGCGAAGCAGTTGGATCAGACAAGTGAGTGGAGCATAGCATAAAGGGACAACGCTCCCCAACAAAAAAGGATATAAAAATGAGCTTTAAGCTCAGATAAAATGGTTGGCTAATTACTTGGGAAGTTTAGGAGAAACTATTCCACTAGTCTGAGAGTTTCGAGTTAGCTACAAGCATCGCGATCACCTTGAGTCTGTTGTAATATTGTAATGTCTTTGAATATATTCCTACATTTTGATATGTTTGAGTCCAAAAGAAAGGCACATGGCACATTATATGTATTTCCCCTATTGATATAATGATGATATGAGATTCCATGGCTGTCACAGACAACTGTTCAGTGCAATGTATAGCTATGTTGTGATGAAATACTTCCAGTAATGAATATATGCCAGTTCCAATCTATTTTGTGTATGTTATGAATGTGTTGAATGTGGATACATATTTTTTTTATTGTTATTCCTTAATAAAGTATCATTATGAGTTATATGGATGTCAATTGTAGTAGTGTTTAGTATGTTTAATCCTTCATCATCGACACAAGACCTTATGGTCTCTGTGATCCTCTTTGCATCTCGGGTGATACTTTCCTCGACCCTGGCCGAGGATTGATATGTTGGTGCTTTGGGGTTTTGTTGGACACACTCTGGATGAACCCTGGGTCTAAACCACCCCAGCTCTAGGAAGGTCATTGCACGCGCAAGCGTGAACCAAAATGATGATAAACAACCTAGCAAATGGTTATGTTCCCAAGACATGAAGTCTTGTTGAAGATGGGGGGAAAGAAAAATGTGGTGGCATCCTTCTAAGGAAGAGATTCAAGACTGGATAGAATCAAAAGAGGATGAATTTTCCCTACGAGAGACACAAGAATTGAAACTGAACATGAAGGAATGGAAGGACTGATACATTTACTTGAACATGCATGAGCTCTTCTTCAGAGAATTTCCATGTCTATTTCATGAATGGTTAAAAAGGAAAGATTTTGTCAATTCGGTCGTGTTACCAGTGGAGCCAATAGTTTGGGATCATGCCAAGCTTGATAGTTTGAAGGCACTAGAAAAAAAGTGGACTTGGGTGACTAATTTCTGGTTTGCTCGAGTGAAGGAAGGATACATTGTCGAATTCACCATTCAATATTGTAATCCTTTCAAAGAGGTTGAATGAAGTTCAAAGAAGGTCCAAGAAAGTGAATGCTCGAAGAGATTCCACTTTGGATCAAGATCTTATTCGTAGAGAAGGGATTGATGAGCATGGAGCCTGACAGGATGGCTAAGTAAACCCCCTAGTGCTAGGGGGGGGATTTGGAAAATGTGGATCCAGTGAGGAGGATCCAAGAAGTTGTTGAGATGAGGTGAGGTGTAGAAAAGACCAAGAGGAGAAGAGGAGAAAAAGAGCTGAGAGATATGAAAGAAGAGTTGAGTTGAGAGAGAATACTAAGCATACGATTAGAGAAGAGTTGGCCAAGGATGCACAGCAAGGTGTCAGGCCCAGAATGAAGAGGAAACTCACACCACGCAGTGGTGAGAGAGAGGATGATGTGCTAAAGTGGAGCACAAGTGAGGAAAAACCTGCAAAGAGGCTTGGAATCGAAGATACCAGTAGTGACAGTAGTGATAGTGAGGACCTAGGTGACGAATCTCATACCCTTTGGTTGTTGCGGTATGCCACAACCTTGAGAGAATCGAGAGCACCCAAGTATGGTGCGTGGGCACAAATTTGTGGTGTCGAGAGAATCTGAGGAGGAAACGCCACATGGTTATGCGCTGACAAAAAGAGAATATGTCATGGATCTCTTTGAGGCACCGATCTAAAGAGAAGGTGGTACTCACTGTAGTGGAAGTACGCTAAGCAATAAAGAGACTGGCGTGCGAAGTGAAAACATGTTGAGTAGAGAAAGCGATTATGTGCAAGGTGGCAGTGCACAAATCAAATCGGGAGATGAGGCGTGCAGTGGCAGAACGTGGGTCATCCCAAGGATAGGTGCACATGGTTTTGGTGTGAGGTCGGATCTGAAAGAAAGGGCGCAGATCATTGGTACTCCAGAAGAGACAAAAGATGAAGGCTCCCTTAGTAGTGGGGGAGTTGAGTTGGTATTTTTGGATGGTCTTGCGTGGCTTCAAATTGATAGCTTCTTGGGTCACCTCACGATAATTTTCAGAAGAGGATGGTCCTACCCCCCCCCCCCC
>JASDQU010439071.1:5057-38305 GCA_032191745.1 Picea mariana | reverse complement strand
CTTTGTACCTCCTCCCTTGCGCATGCACATTTTTAATCAAGAAGAAACCACAAAAGATAGCAGAGAGAATGTCATTGAAGAAAGAGAAGAAGAAGAAAGAAGTGAAAAAGTAAGTGAAGAGGAAGGTGAAGTCAACAATAAATTACCCTGAGCGATAGTGGTGTGGAAAGATCCCATCAATCATAGTCGTAGAACCATAACTACTTCTAGTTCCAACATGGAAAATCAAGCCAGTACACTACGATTGCTTGTATTCCATGGAACAAGCAAAGACGATGCAAAACAACACTAGTTCACATGTGACGCAATATGGTCTGTGAAGAGGATCACAAATGATGCGATGAAGATCGCGCAGTTGGATACTACATTTAGGGATAGATTAGTGACATGGTACATGAAATACAAGGCTACTATGCCAATGGGATAGGTGAGGTCCCTGGCTGAGGTCAAGCAAGCTCTTCTTCGAGAGTTTCAAAAATTGAAGTTCAAGTCCCAGTGTATAACAGAGATCAAAGAAATCAAACAGAAGGAAGAAGAGATTATTTGGGATTATAACCAGTGGTTCACGATTTTGTTGGATAGTCTAACATTCGAGATCCAATACGTGCAACATAGAGAATGGTCCATTGCAGGGTTGCTCCATCATATTCGAGTCTCACTCACCCAACAAAAGGTGACGACTCAAGTCGAGGTAGTCTAAATCGTGATGTAAATGGAAGCTACATCGGGAGGTGTAGAAACATCGGTTGGTTTGGTGAAGGTGCAGTCACAACTGGCCAACCTAACAATCTAGTTGCAATATATGGCCAAAGCTAAATTCATGCATGAGAATGTATGGTCCACTACTTGTCGGTCGGAGGGGCATCGTTGAGACGAGTACCCGGTACTTTCAAATTATATGGTGACAGGTGCGTCAAGTCCATTTCCATTAGGACAATCCGAATGGTGTGATATTTGCAGGAAGTAGGGGCATTGGCCACCCCACTGTCCCACATTGTAGAAGTATCAAATGAAAACTCACACCCCCTTCTGTGAATTCTGTAAATTTGTTGGCCGTGATGTCAATAGTTGCCACTCCCTCCAGTTGATGCAAGATAACACCTGAGAAGCCTTCCGGGTGTAAGAGGAGCAAAATGGTAGTGAGAACGGTGGCATAGACAAGGGCAGATATCAAGGAGGAATCTGAGGTGGATATGGGCGCAATCATGGCCACAGATATGGTGGCGAAGGCGGTATACCCCCCACATGTTGTAATTGCGGTGAGATTGGTCATGTCTCACAGTTTTGTACTAAGTTGTGTGTACTTTGCGCCTATTTCTATAGTCATGAACATGCTACAGAAGATTGTCCCAACTTGATTAATAAGTGGGAATATAAGAAGACCAACTATAACACGGTGCATGTCGAGTCGCATAAGAATAAAAAGAAGAATGGGGAAGCAGACGTCTGAGTCGTAACCTGTAGAGAGGCCAAGATAGGAGGAGACTTTGAGCATGGTGAAGGATCGGGTCAATGACTGAACGAGAAAATCAGGAAGGAACCCCAACCCCCCTTGCCAAGTTTGATGTTGCTTAGCAGAAGCATTTCTGCATGATGCGCAGAGAGTTATTGAAGAAGAGAGAGTGTGTGAGGAGCTACAATGCGCGACTCAAAGGTCTATAGAAGAGGAGTAGATCTAGGGAGAGGTGAAAAGAGCAATGCAAAGGTCATTGTAGGAGGCACAAATCCACAAAGAGGTGCAGCGAGAGATGTAGAGGTTGCTGAAAGGAAGCCCATGCACGCGAAGAATTTCAATGCACGACACAAAGATCTTTGGAGGAGGCTCGTGTGCGCAAGGAGATCCAACGTGTGACCTAGAGATCAATAGAATAAGAATGTAGGCAGACTATGTTGTGACACTCTAAGAAAAGGCATATGAAGAACAACGACAGGAGGATTTGCAACACGCAGTGCACATAGAAACCTTATGCGACCTAGGTCGCACGGAAAAAGTCGAAGATCAAGTCAATGCCTTCTTTCATTGTTGTTTGCATTTGCTTAAAGACTCAAAGGTTGCCAGTAAGTTAACCCGGTTATTGACTGCTTGTATGAAGGAACAAGGAGAAGACACCACCATATCAACTCCATAGCCTGAAAGGGATGTTATCTAGCTCAGCAAGCAATAATGCACTCGCCGCGAATTTAAGATAACAACAGAGCTTGGTGGGTATGAGATGGATGGGGTCATGTTGGATCTGGGATCTGATGTGAACATCTTACCTAAGAATTCTTGGGAAGCAATGGGTAAGCCTAAGTTGGTTTGGTTACCCATTCAACTCCAGTTAGCCAACTAGTACAAGATCTATCCCATAGGCCAGCTGGAGCAGGCTGAAGTGAATATTGAAGGAGTGAAAACAAAAGCCGACTTTGAAGTCATCGAGATAATGGATGAGTCTGATCCTTATCCTGCATTACTGGGAATCGACGAGGCCTTTGAAAATAATGTGGTGTTGAACTTAAAGAAGAGGCAAATGTCCTTCAAAACTAACACCCTGCATGTTGTCACGCCATTGGATCCATACAATGGAAACCACCACAACAAGCCCATAGATGAGGATATGTGGAGTTGAGCTATTGAAAACATCCACAACGTCACAGGACGTAAGCAGGACTATGTCAACCCCATGGCAGATGGAGAATTAAGCTGGAGGAGTGTCAAATATTATGACATGGATTATCAGGATGCACTGGATAGATGGCATAACAAGATTTATGAGTTGTCAACAAGGAGATGTGCACAAACCACAAAGGTAGTGCGATGAATCAGATCTGAACTTTCCAATGCCCCGCGGTTTGATGGCACCAGACCAGTGGAGACATTCTTGGTACAAATGGAGACAGCCATTTCCATGGAGTAGAAACTTCAAGCCATGGATGTTGTGGTTCGAGGAACCCCGACACAGTGGTGGGCGTCCCATCGCCCATCTATCCAGAGTTGGGAGTAGTTCGTCGAATTGATAAAGGTTTGGTTGCAACCTATCGTCGACTTTGAACTAGCTAACTGATATAAGGGCACTGAGGACCCTCGAGAACATATCTCATTCTATGAACGAAACTGGATTGATAAGAACATCCCTCAATCCCAATGGGTCTGCCAATTTGTCCATACCTTGGATATGGTCTGTCGGAGTTGGTACATTTAGGAGGAACTTTGAAGGCAAACAAGTGAGTGGACCCATATAAGCTCCTGGTTTCTTGTGACCTTCCAGTTCACCACCGACAACCTAGTTCTCAGCGAGGCCCTATGTCCAGTCAAAAACTTTATTTTTCATTGACACCCTAAGGACACCGACCCTAGGGTGGTCTGCTCATACCATCAATCAGTGGCTAAAATTAAAGAAGTCATACATTGTTGGAAAGTTGACACAAACAATATTGATGATAAAGATCCCCGCAGCATCCAGATCATAGAATCAGAAGGGGAATGTAGACTGAAGGGAAAGGTAGTCAAGACAACCACACCAGACTATAATAGGTCCTTAAAGACTAAAAAGCACAATATCATGACCAAAGAAGCACCCAATATGGCCATTATTAGAGACTACTGGGATAAGGAGACGGTCACTCAAGTCGTTGATCTCATCAAAGAATATGAGGACTTGTTTCCTCATAGCTTTTCTGAGATGAAAGGCATTGCAAGATCTTTTGGAGMTATGAAGATCCAACTCAAACTCGATGCCAAGATAGTCAAGAGAATACCTGACCACCTCAAACCGAAATATAAAGAAAATGTAAGGAAAGAGCTTGATTGAATGTTGGAGGTCGAGATAATTATCCCTGTCGAGGAATCTKATTGGATTAGTCCCATGGTTGTGCAACCTAAAAAAATCAGGGAAATTTCTATCTACGTCGATCTGTGGAGTCTCAACGCAACATCTGTCCATGATTCTTTTCCAACCCCCTTCAGAGACGAAATCCTAGAAAATGTTGGCGGCAGAGAGGCTTATTCTTTCACAGATGGTTTCTYTGAAGTTCATCAAGTTCATATCGCAGAGGAAGATTAGGCTAAAACCACCTTTGCAACTGAATGGGGATCAAGGGAAATAGACTTTGTCAGGCCCGTCAATTTTCCTACATGTTTCACTACGGTACGATACATTATTTATGCCACATAATATCTCATGAGATGGGCTGAAGCAACGCCAGTTAAAGATTGTACAACAAAAACTGCGACATGAATCATTTTTTACAACATCGTCACCAAATTTGGATGTCCAAGGGTATTGATGAGCGACCAAGGATCACACTTTCTAAATGAGACCATCCAAAAACTCACTCAGAAATTCACGATCCATCACCAAAAGAGCACTCCTTATCACCCCCAAGCTGATGGCATGGTTGAAGCTTTCAAAAAAAAATTAGAATCTGCCTTAACCAAAGTATGTAATGTGCAGCAGGATGATTGGGATCAACAGATCCTAGCAGTGTTATGGACCTACAAAACCATGTGTAAAAGGCTAACTAAGAAAACATCGTTCTGATTATTTTATGACAAGGAAGCAGTCATACCATTATAATTCGCCATCCCCAGCCTCTTGGTCGCCCTCGCGACTCAAATGACCGATGATAAGTCCCTCCAACACAGGTTGAATGAGCTAATGGAACTCGAGGAAGACTGAATCATGGCAGGATGCATCCAGGGGGTCTAAAAGGATAGACAAAAGGCCTGGCACGATCGTAATATCCACTAGAAAATCCTTCGGCAAGGATCCTTAGTTTTTCTATATGACAGTAAAAATTTACATCATTCGGGTAAGCTATGCATGCATTGGTTGGGTCCATTTTGTCTAGTCTACATCAATGAAGCAGGAGCCTCCAAGCTGGAAACTCTACAAGGACAACCACTCAAAGGTCTCATTAATGGTAGTAGGTTGAAGGTGTACTATGACCCTCAAGGGTCAATCACATGTTATTCTAACAACTTTACAGATCAACACAGTAATGTTAGTATAGGTTGTACAGTATTTCTCAAGATCATAGTCGATGTAACATACCTTGTAACAATAGTCCTTTCAATCACTCACGGGATAGAAAATAAGTAACAGAGGGTTCATATCATCGAGCGTTCCATGTACACGTCAGGTGGGTGCAGGTGAAGTTCATGATGATTTCACTCTGGAAAGGGCACCTATTTCAATGCGACATTTTCCCCATACCACAAGTACAAATCAGGTTGCAGCATCACATGCTTCAGTAACCCTTTCTAAGTACAATCAATCCATAGTACCGATCCACCCATCCTTTGCAGTTTATCATCACCTCTTTATTTCCCTTCACACCATTACCCCCAACACATTTTTGCTTCCCCCTTCACCCCCTCTCACGCCTATATATTTCACGGACGTGGTTCACAGTCTGCAAATTTCTCTACCCACTCTCATCACAATTTTATTTCTCATCTCACTTTGTTCCACCTGCTTTCCTCTTATGGCATGGACTATCCACCCCTCCCCCGCTTCCTCCACCATGTTTTCTCATCAAGACTGCCCCCCACCCCCCTCTGTCAAGAGTTGTTGGACTCTTCGCCATGATTTATCCCCTTTGTTGGTACACTGAGACCCTACTAAGTGAGTTGCCCGACCCCTTGCTCCTCCACTTCACCATCATCCACTCCCCAAGAGTGGGCAAGTTGGGCCCCTTCCCTTTCATCAATCCCATTCCTACCAGCAGTAACCTCACATACTCCCATCATCCTGCCAACCCCCAAATTTGGATCGACCGAGACTTGTTGCTCAGTCTGGCCACCCCAAAAAGCAAACCCAAGAAGAGAATGATGCTCTCTCTTGAGGGAACATCTTTCCTCTCCAACAGTTTGTGCCTGATGAGAAACTTTTTATCAATCCCTCATTCACATCCATGGGCACCAGTGAAGGTTCTGGTTTGAGCAACTGGACGCACTCACAATGGTTGTGGAGAATGATAATCTACTCTTACTCACCTTTTCCACCGCCCAACAAACAATCGTTGGCTCAAGGATGAGCCGGATAATAGTGGTGGGGGCTTGTTGGCACCTAAAGTTTTGGGTTAAGTTTTGCACGCGTGCACAAAAAGAGCAATGCGTGCCCATTTTATAGTTATGCATGCACCTAAGTAAGTGCACAAGGATTGTCGTGAAGTGTGCATCGAACCAGTTTTGTCAGCACGGCGTAGAACATAAAGACTACCAAGTGCGCATCGGTCTGAGTTTCGTCAGATACGTCAGAAACCAAGAAGATGCCCGTCGGCGGCAATAAAAGGAATCATCAGGATATCTCCACGAATGATTAATGCCAACAACATATGAAGATGTGGGGTGGACAAAAGAGGAGTTGGTCATGTAGTTAAGATTTCACCTAATGCAAAAATTCTATGTGGAGCGCTTGTAGGTACCTGAAGCGTGCGAGGAAGTTGGATCATACAAACGAGTGGAGAAAAGCAGAAAGGGACAATGCTCCACAACAATGAAGGATATAAAAAAGAGCTTTAATCTTAGATAAAGTGGTTGGCTAATGTCTTAGGAAGTTTATGAGAATCTATTCAGCTAGTCTGAGAGGTTCGAGTTAGCTACCAGCATCGAGCTCACCTTGAGCCTGCTGCAATTTTTCAATGTCTTTGAATATATTCCTACATTTTGATATGTCTGAGTCCAAAAGCAAGGTGCATGGCACACTCTATGTATTTCCCCTATTGATATAATGATGATATGAGATTCCATGGCTGTCATATGTAACTGTTCAAAGCAATGTATAGCTTTGTTGTGATGAAATACTTCCAGTAATGAATATATGGCAGTTCCAATCAATTATGTGTATGTTATGAATGTGTTGAATGTGGATACATATTTTTTTCATTCTTAGTCCTTAATGAAGTATCAGATCTGGGTTATATGGATGCCAATTGTAGTAGTGTTTAGTATGTTTAATCCTTCATCACTGACACAAGACCTTATGGTTTCTGAGATCCTCTTTGCATTTTGAGTGAAACTTTCCTCGGCCCTGGTCGAGGATTTGATATGTCGGTGCTTTAGGGTTTTGTTGGACACGCTTTGGACGAACCTTGGGTCTAAACCGCCCTAGCATTAGGAAGGTCAATGCGCGTGAATCGAAACGACAATAAACAACCCAACAAAGATTTATCAAATAAGTTGGCTATAATGGAAACTGAGAGAAGAAGGCCTGATAATAGAAATCAAAATTAGTTTACAAGGCCCTTCAACCCTTCCCAAGTTATGCAAAGAGAAAGGAGAAATGAAGATCAACCCATACAAACACCTATAAAAATGAAAATCTAGTTGATAACCTTATGGGGGAGGAATTTGAAGATATTGATGAGGAAATGAATATGATGGAGGGCGACCTTTCTGATATGGATGTTACTCAAGATGAATATGAGAAACCCTTAAGATTTAATTCATATTTTAATGAAGATAATAACAATAGCCCATATGATACATCATCATCTCAATATAGGGTTTTCTCAGATGCATTACAAGCTTAACTCCATAAAAAATATGACCTTAGACCAAGGACAACTGTAAATACAACCTAAACAAATAATCAAGGTTAGCTAGATAAAATACAAGATAAAGATAAAGGAAAGAAAATCACATTTTCAAAACAAAAATCTGATCAACATGCACCTAAGAAAATGAATGCAGAGCATAAAGAAACATAAAAAATAAGTAGTTCTTTCAACCTGGAAAATGAATTAAATAAGACAAAAATTCTTATTCCTTTGCTGGAAATTGCAAAAAAACATGTTTATAGGAAACAAGCGATGAAAATGATTCATTGTTCAATTACAACAACTCAACATGATACATTAAATCTACAAGATGAAAGGCCTACTATAATGTTTGGTCCTCATATTGAGGAAAGAGGAGAAGCAGTGGCATCGTCTTACATTTCTTTAATTGTTCATGACCATCTTTTACACAATTGTGTGTTAGATTCAGGTGCTTCTCACAATTTAATGCCTAAATTAGTCATGGAGAAGTTGGGTTTACAAATCACAAGACCATATCATGGCCTATATTATTTTGATGCAAGAAAAGTTAGATGTCTAGGGATGATCAAAGATCTTGTGGTACATTTAACCCAAATTCCTGTAAAAAGTGTTTTGATGGATATAGTTGCGGTTGCCTATGAATTATGGAATGTTTTTATCTAGATCTTGGGCAAGCAAATTAGGTGGCTCATTACAAATGGACATGAAATATCCCCCAGTCCGAGTTTTTGGTGGATAAACCAAGAGATTTTATAGGGAAACCAAATTTGATTACACAGTTAGTGACCCCAATCATCCCAATAATTATCATGTCTATTCAAAAGATCAAGACTTGGGTTGTTTCATTTTATGTGTAAATAGTGAACCATGACTTTTTACAGATATTATAAATACTCCTTTGTGTGAAAATAAAGACACCGAAGATGGAATGTGGAAAATGTATTTTGATGGAGCTTCCTCTTAGGAGGGTGTTGGAGCAGGTCTACTTCTAATTTCACCTTCTAGCAAATTCTTTCCATTTTCTTTTATACTGCAATTTGAAACATATTCCACCAATAATGTTTATGAATATGAAGCTTTAATATTAGGTTTAGAAATAGCTAGAAAAATGAAAATTACAAATCTCATTGTCTATGGTGATGCAAAATCAATTCTTAAGCAAATAAAGAAGATCTATCAAGCCAAACATCCTAGGATGAGATCCTATAAGAATTTTTCTCGGGATTTAATTGAAAATTTTGTTTTTACCTTCAATATCCATGCAATACAGACATGAAAATCAACAAGTTGATTCATTAGCAGTAGAAACAAGTACTTTCATACCCCTTGTAGTTCCAAATCTTAAATATGAAGTGGAAATGAAGTACATACCTTCAATTCTTGACAATGTCAAACATTGGCAGGTATTTGAAGATGATCAACAGATCAAAAAGTTTTTACAAATGGTTGATAAATTTTATGCAATTCATATTGATCAAGAATATAACAAAGATAACGAACAAATTGTTCAAAATAGTCATTTAGACCCTAAACTCCAAGATATTATTGTTAACCATAAAATGATGGTGTTGAGAAATAATCATATTCCATGAGGGTTAGTCCCTCTAGATAAACTATTTGATAAATATGATGTTGTTGTTAAACCTACTATTCACCCTCTGACTTAAGAGGTAGAAGATTGCAACAATGGTATTGAACAAGAACCAAGGAATTGTCAAGCTCTCAAAACTTTTGCCCCATGATTGGAAAACCAACTATGTTGATTTATTTAAAGAATTTATTGATGTGTTTGCAAGGACATATGAATATTTAAAAACCTATGATACCAACATTATTCAACATAGAATTCCACTTAAGGTGGGATCTAATCCATTTAGACAAAAATTGAGATGGGAAAATCCTATCATTTTCCCAGTTGTTGAAAAGAAATTGAAAAAATTGTTGGATGCAAAAGTTGTAGTTCCTCTTAGATATTCTTCCTGGGTTGCAAATTTAGTACCCGTCGGAAATAAGAATGGTGAAATAAGACTTTGTGTTGATTTTAGGAATCTTGATAAATCTTCATTAAAAGATAAGTATCCTCTTACTAAAATGGATCATGTGTTACAAAGGGTAGTAGGAGCTAATAGAATCTCTATGATTGATGGTTTTTCAGGATACAACCAAATTGTTGTGCATGAGAAAGACAAGGAACTTACTGCATTTACCACACCTTGGGGAACCTTTATGTATGACAAAATGCCCTTTGGTCTAATGAATGCAGGAACAACATTTCAAAGGGCTGTGGACATAACATTCGTTGGAGAGAAAGACAAAATTGTTGTTATTTATTTAGATGACTTAACAATTTTCTCCAAATCAGATGATGATCATTTAAAACATTTTCGACAAACTTTTCTTAAATGTTAAAAATATGGTTTGTCATTGAATCCTAAGAAATCACATTTTGCTATGTAGGAATAAAAGTTACTTGGACATATTGTTTCAAAAGAAGGAGTGAATATTGACCCTCAACGTGTAGAGGCAATAAAAGTTATCAGTCTCCCAAGAAACAAGAAATAAATTCAATATTTTCTTGGAAAAATCAACTTTTTGAGAAGATTCATTCCTAATTTTGCAAAAGTTTTAAAAGATTTGACAGACATGTTGAAAAAGGATAGTGAGGTTAAATGGCCTTCAGAGGCCAGATTGGAAAACCAACCATGTTGATTTATTTAAAGAATTTATTGATGTGTTTGCATGGACATATGAAGATTTAAAACCTATGATACCCACATTATTCAACATAGAATTCCTCTTAAGGTGGGATCTAATCCATTCAAAAAAAAATTGAGACGGGCAAATCCTATCCTTTTCCCAGTCATTGAAAAGGAATTGAAAAAATTGTTGGATGAAAAAGTTGTAGTTCCTCTTAGATATTCTTCCTGGGTTGCAAATTTAGTACCTGTCTGAAAGAAGAATGGTGAAATAAGACTTTGTGTTGATTTTAGGAATCTTGATAAATCTTCATTAAAAGATAAGTATCCTCTTACTAAAATGGATCATGTGTTACAAAGGGTAGTGGGAGATAATAGAATCTCTATGATTGATGGTTTTTCAGGATACAACCAAATTGTTGTGCATGAGAAAGACAAGGAACTTACTGCATTTACCACACCTAGGGAAACCTTTATGTATGACAAAATGCCCTTTGGTATAATGAATGTAGGAACAACATTTCAGAGGGTTGTGGACATAACATTTGTTGGAGAGAAAGACAAAATTGTTGTTATTTATTTAGATGACTTAACAATTTTCTTCAAATTAAATGATGATCAATTAAAACATTTTCGACAAACTTTTCTTAAATGTTAAAAATATGGTTTGTCATTGAATCCTAAGAAATCACATTTTGTTATGCAGAAAGGAAAGTTACTTGGACATATTGTTTCAAAAGAAGGAGTGAATATTGACCCTCAACGTGTAGAGGCAATAAAAGTTATCAGTCTCCCAAGAAACAATAAATAAATTCAATATTTTCTTGGAAAAATCAACTTTTTGAGAAGATTCATTCCTAATTTTGCAGAAGTTTTAAAAGATTTGACAGACATGCTGAAAAAGGATAGTGAGGTTAAATGGTCTTCAGAGGCCAGATATCCATTTGATTAGATCAAGAAAGCCTTGGGAGAAGCACCCATGCTAATAAGTCAAGACTATTCAAAATACTTTCTTATATTTTCTTTTGTCTCTGATAAAACAATTGTTGCAGCCCTTTTACAAATAAATGAAGAGAACCAAGAACAACAGATTGCATTCATTAGTAAGTGTTTGAGAGGCTCCGAACTGAAATATAATATAATGAATAACAAGATTATGCATTGGTTAAAGTCTAAAATCTTTTTGAGTGTATGTTCTTCATTCTAGAATAACTACATATGTACATGTTGCACGCGCACAACAACCTCCCAATTTCCTTGTCTTATCATCTCTCTCTAAGGCAAGAAATTGGCCCCCCCTTCAAATTTTCCTACTAGAAGAACCCTCGCTTCTTCTCTCTTGCGTGAATGGCTAAGCCTGAGTTTTCCTCTCGCTCTTCCCGCTTTACCATTTGTAGTTTCTCTTCAAATCGCTTGACCCGTCAATCCGCACTTTGATAAGTTCCCTCTTCTTGCACCGATACATAGTGTACCAGTGAACACATCCTTTCTTCCACCTACACATTTGTGCACAAGTAAATTCTTCGTCGATACATCAACCACTTCTCTCCAAACTTGGTTGATGCATCGATGCGCTTCAGATAAACCTCACTATCACACGTCTTTATCACCGATGGAATTCGCGTGATCAACGCCAACACATCGGTAATGTTCACGTGATTATCTTCATTACGCACATGCCCTTCACTGAGTAACATCTTCCACTTTCACTAATGCATCGCATATCGACGAGGCTCGTTTCTCTCTTTTCGATGCGCTGCTTGTTCATAAATTTCATTCTCCCATTGTCGATGCATCAGTGGAAGGGTGTCAACCCCTCGACGTCGCCAAGTGCATCGATGATGATCTTCTTCCTCTCGCCAACGCTGACCTAGTCAGTGAGGTCCACCTTCGTCTTTAGTCTTATCTTATCCTCCTCTTAACTCGAATCCTTCTCGTTCCATCATTAATCAATCTCCTAACATTTCCAATGACTAAGCTCTTCATACTTAATTAGATAGTTGATCATCGATTGCCTATCTCGCCTGATCAATTTCATGGTCGTAGGAGTGATAGATCTATTTGTGTCACCAGTGGCTTTCATCGCACACATCGTACTAGCTTGTTTGTTTTGTGCTTCTTGATTTTATGACTAAATCTTGATTGTGAAAGAGTCGTCTAGCATCAGATGGGTTAACTGTGGCATCTATTGGTCTTGCGTTGGCTCTGAAACGCACTTCGGAAGAAATTTGATCCTCCCAGCTCCTACACAGTGCTAAGCACTCTAAACGCCAATTGGTTGTTTTGGTAGTTTTATAACTTTGTGCTATTGACGCATTACCTCAGTTTCAATGGGTAAACTAAGAGCCTATGTATCACAGATGACACAAAAACTAACCGAAGCGAATTTGGGTGAAGCAGTAGCGAAAACGACACTCGAATTTCCATTAAAAAATGACTTTGAGTGCAATTTTTTGGTGTATGTCAAAGTTAATTTTTCATCCCCAAAATAGGTTAGTTCTATGATTTTCAGCATTACGATTCCAACGCAACTCACAAAATCAAAATTCGAGGCTTGTAAGTACCAAAACGAATCGTCATTGGTTTTCTCGCCCAAACTGACCACATCAGTCATTACAGAAATGAAATGTTTGTATGACATGGTTAGTTGGATAGTTGTAAGTGTCTCTCTTTGTTTTCACAAAGCAAAAGACAATACTCAAATATGACGTCGTATGAGCAAGTTATGAGTCTTTAAAATTCTCTCAAATGACATCAACACACGTATGCACTTTTCTACTTACGCACCACGCAAAAATACTCCGATTGAAAGGTTTGTGTTATGCAACTTGCATTATTAAATTCCAATAATTTGAATTTAATTTGAATTTAAAATATTATCTAATAAAAAAACACAATAATTAAATAAAAAATTTAAATAAAAGACAAAAAATGTCCTAACAAAGGTCTTAAATGATGTATTAAAAGGAACGAGGTATTAAAAGGGTTGTTTAACGTGTTAAACCAAACAAGGAAATACATTAAGTAATGGTGTGTGACATGGAGGGGAGGGCCATGGCCCACGTGCCCCTCTCCACATTCCCCCTTTCTTTTTAAATATGTGCACCCCTTAATACAAAGAAAACTCTTAAGCAAAGTTGATAATGCATGTTGATCGGTACAAGTACCATTAACTTCAGTGCTTTTGATCGGAACACTTAATATTAACTCCAACAACGAAGTCAGAGCACTTACCATTAACTTCAGCGCTTGTGGTCATGAGCACCGGTTTCAAAGTTTTCTTAGGTCACAGTTTTGGGTATTCAAACATCAATATGGATGTCATGCCCCCCTCCATGTTGTAAAGGCATGTATAAGTGGAGTGGAGAGAGGGCATAGTCATACCACACCTCCCCCTTTATTTTTATTTTTTTATGAAACACGATAGTCTTCATATAATGAGAGGGAGAAGGGGCGTGGTATGCCACCCCATTCCCCTTACAATTATTTTATTAAAACCCCTTTAATACGTAAGCCATGTCATTGACCACGTATAATTCAAATCTAAGGTGGGAGAAAAGGGAGACCACCCTCTTTTTCAATAATTTTTAATTCTTTATAAGCATTTAAATATCATTTTTTCTCCTCTTTTCAAGACCAAAACCAAACTTATATTGAACCAAGCATCAGCGCATGTAACCAAGCTCAATGTTGGTCGATTTGAGTTGAGTCAGCGTGTTTCATAACAATGATACAGAGACAGATTCTAGGCTCATAATTTTCAACGACCACTTGCCCAGAGAGCTTAATTGAAGGTGCATCGACATGATCACTCGGAGAATTTCCCAACATAAGCACCAATTTGCTCTCGGCGAAGTTTAGAACTTGACCTCCAGTTTACATCAAAAGAGTTCGTGTGATGAGATCTGAAACAAATCAGAGGAGTTCCCATTAACTCCTCTGATGCAAATCGAAGGAGTTCCCACTAACTCCTCTGAAAAAGGGACAAGACCTCAAAAAACTTCCTTCCGTATTTTGGCCACAACTTTTCACTCGAGTATCCATTTTGCTTGTTCTTTATACCATTGGAAAGGTATTTCTGAGATATACAACTTTCCATTTATATGTTTTGATAAATTTCTCACCAATTGTCTTAATTTTTCAGGATTAATATCTGACACCTTGTCAATAACCCCGGGAAAACACATCACCTCGATCTCAAGTAGAGGAACCATGAATTGAACTCGAGGAAGTTTATATGAAATCCCAATTACTTAGTGTTTCATTGCTTTGGATTCAAATTCTTGATTTGAATGTTTTGTTTTGAGATCACTCATTTGTTGCATGTTAAATGGTGTCAGGTCACTGATGTTGAGGGGAGGTTGCACTGAGCATCCTCACAATGTGATCTACAGCCAAAAACGACAAAGAATCAATAACAACAACTATAGCAATCACAGAGGAGAAACAAAGGGAATCTAATTCAAATGGTTGAAGAGGAGGTTTGAACCCCACGATGATCAACTAGAAAACATGAAAAACCAAGATGTTCCAACGTTCAAACCAGTCATTACCGTGCAAGAGAGGCACTATAGATGAAATCCATTATGGCCCACCAACTCTAGAATACAAATTCGAAATGTAACTGCTATCTTTGTTTCCTCATCATCACAAAGAGGATAAGGATGAACGTTGGTAAATGAAAGGTCACGGGGAAGGCAAAAGGCCAAGAGTCACATCTAACTTTAATAAATACGGGAATGAGATCCAAGTAAAGGGTTTATTTTTTGGCTCTTCAAACATTGTACATTTGTGAATTATTTTGGGAGGACACTTTCAACTAACATTGAGGAGCTTTCCTTGGAGCTTGGATGTACTATTGTTGAAACTATTAATATTGAGAAGCCCTCAAGACCAACTTTTGATAGAGAGGAAAACTTGCATGTGTTGTTGTTTTGCTGCGAACTGTTTCAAGCGGAATGTATGTTGTTCACATGGGATGTAATGACACATTTGCTAATAGACTATTCTGATGCAATATGTGTTGGTCTTGCAATTTTGTTATTCTTTCTTATGTTATTGTCATGAGCACATGAGTTGTTGATGTATGCAGAGATATGATCTAGATTTTTCTGGTTATGTATTTGTGTGCATGTGTTTCTAACTTTGCACCTTCATGACAACTATTTCATTGAGGTTTTAAGCAGGGTTTAGTTTCATTACAACTCATTCATTTATGATAATTCTCTCCTAGATAGGATATGATAGATTAGAAGTATGTTAAATTCCTTTCATGCATTTAAATAGTCTTTGTCTACATCTTTTGTTTACATAACCACCCATCATTCACCTTCATCGGTGGACCGAGTCGTAACTGGTAAAACCAAAACCATAAATGGTTGTTGGGATAGAGTCTGAATGGGTTCCCTATTCCAAATGGTGAGAGGTCTAATTGAGACTTCTTACCGGGGGTAACCCTTGTTATATTGCACACTGGTGCAATTGCTGGCTCACCCTGGGTGGAAGATACATTCTATTAAAATCGATGTTGGAAGGCCAGGCTGTTTACTAGATGGCTCTTGCCACCATTCCTCACTCCATTTTGGATAAGATCAAACAATTGATGTTTTCTTTTCTATGGACTAGCAACAATAAAAATCATTCTCTTCATCCCTGTAGATGGGATTTTATCGCAAAGCCAAAAGCGGTAGGTGGCTGGGGACTTCACAATCTTGTCCTTTTCAAGCAAGCTTTGGCATCAAAAACTCTTTGGAGTGTATTAACATAGGATGGTATTTGGCATCGTATTATATATGGAGAATATATTTCTTCGTTATCACTTGCTTGTTTGCTCATACTTCTAGTTATCTACAGAAATAACGCCTCTTTGATCTGGAGATCTCTTTTAAAAAATCTTACTTTTATTCATCACTGGTTATGCTAGAAACCCGGTTCGGGACATGCAATTCACATAGGAAGGGACGCGATATTGGTTCTTGGATCAAAGGCTTTTCTCTCTTCTAGTTTACTGGATTTTCTTAGAAATATAAAAATATTCTTCCTTTTTCAAGCCCAACATAACTCTGACGGTGGGTTTGCTTGCACAAATTGGAAATCCAGCACTGATTTGGGACTCTCGGGGGCACTTGCACAGGAATGGAAATCTTATTGCTTGGCGCTAAGTGGAGCAGGGATTCAACTACACGCAGCGGAATATACTATTCAATGGAATGGTGGGGACTGTTCCGGTCTATTGACTGTAAAGAATGCATACAACGCTATTTATTCTACTATCTGGTTACAAAGATGCATAGGATGGAGAAAAAACCTCTGGCATTGGTCTCTTCCATTAAAATTAAAAGTCTTCATTTGGCTTGCTACAAATGACAAGATTTTGACCTGGGATATACTTCTTCGTCGGGGTTGGTTGGGTCCTAATATGTGCTTTCTCTGTCGCAACAATTCTGAAACTATCTCCCACATCTTTTTGGACTGTCCGTTTACAAAATCGATTTGGCATAAGATCTCTTCAGTCCTAAAACTCCAAAAGACGTGGACGGGCACAAATTTACATGATTGCTTGGAAAATTGGTCTCTGGAGGACTTCACCTTACCTCATCTACCAATTATTGTCTGCTGGTTTGTTTGGCTTACTCGCAATGGGGCGATTTTTGAAAATTTAATTGTCTACGTAAACACTTTTTGTTTCAGAATATTAGGTGAGCTGAAAATTGAAAAGATGAAGAGGACTGCCCCTCGTTTTATTCAACCATTTATCAAGTTGAATGGAAATAATGCATGGTTTGATGAGGCTTCCAGAACTCGGGACTGCACTGTGGAGCGGGCGAGAAGATTCATCGTTGTGATGGCTCTAGGATCACATGGACCTTCAATTGTGGCATAGGAACAAATACGAAGGTAGAACTACTTGGCGTCTGGGTCACCCTTCTTCTGGCTTCTCGTCATAATATTTTGGATCTTCATGTGAGGGGAGACTCCAAAATCATTATTGACTAGTTAAACAAAAAAGGAAAGCTTCAAGTTGCTGCGGTGGAATGCTGGAAAGATAGGATCGTTGAGCTCACTCAAACTTTCTGGTGCAGATCCCCCCTTCTCCCCAAAGGGCTGCATGACCTACCAGTCTAGGATATCCGATTCTTGAGTCAAGTGACTCTCTAGAACCTTATTGGTTCCCTTCTGTATCTAAACACAGACCCTTTCGACGCCTTGGTGCAACTCTGATAACACCTGTGACCTTCCCTTTCGCTCTTCTGTGAAATCTCAAAGTACTGAGCGTTATCTCTTTTTCTAATAAGCCCCCTCTTGATATGACCTTGGGTGGTGGCCTCTCATGACCATGCAATTGCGGGCGCGGCCAATAGAGGTTTGGGATCAAACTACTTTTCGGCACACAATTCTCCTCGAACCTCCACGTGTCCTCTTGGCGAAACCATGGTATGGATTACGGCCCGCCCTCAATGTTTTAAAGTCTGTGCACTTCCTGTTCCTGCAATCTTACGGGACTGTCAATCTCCTGATCTTGACGGTACTGTCTGAGCTAACGGTTTAGATCTACGCCTTTCAAATCTACGGACCAGATCTGTTCCTCTTAAATCAACAACTGTGATCTCCTTCGCAATTCCAGACTTTGGACTTTTGAAATCTCAAACCTCGCTTTCCTTCGTACGTCAATATTTTGGAGTTAACGATCTGTGGACACCTGTCCTCCAATCAACGGTCATGCCTTCACTTTGGGTGTTTGACCCTTCAACTCGGATCAACGGTCCTGTGGCCCTCTTCTCAATCAACGGTTGAAATCTCCTCCGAGTCTTCGGACTTATGAGATCTCAAATCTCAAACTTCACCCTTCTTCCCAATGCTTTTTATCTGAAGGCTATAATCCACTGACGCGTATTTTGCTGATCTGACGATCGAGCATTACTTCGGGTCTTTACCTAGAGTGCATGGATTTATGCCATGTCTCTCTTGGATCCGATGATTACGAATCACTTCATGACTTTACCCGGAGTCCACAGATTCATGCCACGTCTCCTCTAGATCTAGCGGTCCATATTTACTTCGGATCTTCGGGATTCAACAATCTCAGATCTCAACTGAAACCCTGCTACACTTTACCTGGAGCTCGTGATCTATTGACAAGTGTCCCCTTACAGATTGACGTCTCTCGGCTCTTTAGCTATTTGGGCTTCGGATGTTTCAACCTTTCACCTTTGCCTTCCTCTGGATCTCACAACCCACCGACACGTACCCTTCTGGATCTAACGGTCCAGATTCGCTTCGGCTCTTTGGGTCTTCGTGCTTCGGAAATCTCAAGTCTCAAACCTTGATAGTTTCTCTCTCCTGTGCGTGCACAGCGTTAAGGCTCGTGCACCTTACACAGATCAAACGGTTGTTGATCCTTTGCTCTATGATCCAATAACCATTGTCGCTCCTCCTCTTGAGCTTCTGATTTCTTTCGACTTGGAAGATTTATCAGNTTCGGCTCTTTGGGTCTTCGTGCTTCGGAAATCTCAAGTCTCAAACCTTGATAGTTTCTCTCTCCTGTGCGTGCACATCGTTAAGGCTCGTGCACCTTACACAGATCAAACGGTTGTTGATCCTTTGCTCTATGATCCAATAACCATTGTCGCTCCTCCTCTTGAGCTTCTGATTTCTTTCGACTTGGAAGATTTATCAGTCTTCAAAGGTTTCGAACCTTTGCTCCTCCTACGAGTCGAACTCTTGGATCTCGTCAACACTTCTAAAAAGTGTTATCCCTTCTGAGCTTGATCCTTGAAGGATTCCGACTTCCCACACACTCCTTGCATTATAGGAATTTGGATAACTCAAATCGAAGGATTTCTTGAAAAGAAATTATTCTCGCCCACCTGGCGTTCCTCTGTTTTGGTTCTTCAATGCTTGGTCGCTTCTTGATGTTATGCACTCCTTGCACCTGGTCTAAGTTTCCTTTGTTCTCTCTGAACTCCTCTGAGTCAATCTGAGACTCAATCGACGCACTCCTTGCGTTCGATATGCACACCTTGCATATGAGTTTCAGAAGAGAAACAATTGAAACTTATCCAGTTTCATCACGAACTCATACGATCAACTCTTGAACAATCACACATGAAAAAAATGAAATAAACGACATACAAAGAATATAACATTCATTCATTCACACATCAAATGAACACAGTCCAAGGATTCAAGACAATTATGTTTGTTCTATTCATTCATGAAAACAAATTACATAATATTGCAGTTCTTTCCTGCGTCTTTCTTCTACTCCACTCTGTTCTACTGATCTCTATCTCTATCTCATGATCTCCTAATATTATAAAAAAAACTCATCTCTATACAAAAAGATCTCTCTTTTTTACAAAAGAGGGCCCTATGAGCTTATCCTCTCCACCGCCTTAGTGCCATCAACATTTTCGTTAAGACACCTTAACCCTATGACTCATTACATTGAATAGAGATCCAGACCTGGCACGTATCTAGACCTGCTTACAGTCGATTATTTCGATGAACCCATCCACACCTGTCCAAAGGCATGGCTTTGGCATTTATCGACCTTACACATAAATTAACTTAATTTTATAATTCGAATTTTGAAAATGAGAGGGTCAGTGCCTCTCCCTATCTCCAAATGCATGCTGACATGTTGATTTGTTAACGCATCTGTCTAGTCAGAAAGATGCTCTTGCATCATACTCCACTACTGTGAAAAATTCATGAGCTTCTGCTCATGAGCTCTCCAGCTCTGTTGAAATCCACCTAGATCCCAAACTCTTACTTGGAGTTGTCTACCTGCTCCTCTACTTTGTTGTTGTTGTTGTTGTTGTTGCTGCTTCCCTATTGCTATGGCAGGATCTCTTCTTCTCAGCTTCTCCTTGCTAACAGTCTCCTCTGCTAACCTCAACATCAGCTTTCTGATCTCTTTTATCACCTATCCAACTTCTCGAGTGGTTGGCTCTTCTTATGCAGTCTTCTTTGCTTCACTTCCTCCTCTCCATACCTATCAATGGGTAGATCTACTTGATCTCTCATGTTGTCTTCATCTCCTCTTGTGGCACTAGTTTTCCACTCTGTTGCAGACTTCAATTCTGCAGTCTCCTTACTGAATTGTTGCTCAGCTGCTTCCTCTGACATATTGGTTTCTGTCAGCTCCTCTTGTGCTGACATATCTCCATATTCTATCAATCGTTCATCTAGTTGGAATTCTGCTCTCTTTTCTGTTGCATGCTTCAGTGCTGCAGTCATCATCTATTTAGCTTCCCGGCTGAAATTTCTGAGCAATTAATCAAATGCTCTTCTCTTGCAATCTTCATGACTGTCTTCTGGCAGCCATCTTCAGGTTTTGGATTGTCCAACCAATCCTCCAACATCTTCAACTCTTGCTCCCATTGAGTGATAAATTCATTTGAATTCTCCTCTTTTTCTGCTGGGGTAGACATCGGTGTCTGTTCTTTCTCCTCTTTGATAGTCTCTGCTAGCTGTCCTTCTGTTGCTGCTCTTGCAACACATGCTCTAGCCCCAACTGGGCTACTTGGTAGGAATATCTCAATTCCTCCAATGATCAAAATACTCCTCTGATCCACCTCCACCATCTCTCCTTGCTAATATGAACTCTTAGTTGAGTTCATGAGACTTTCAAATAATCTCCTCTCACTTCCCTTGCCCACCTAAAAACTTGGGATTTCTTTTCTGCTCTCCTGGCAGTCTATGAGATCCCCCAATGATCCCATCTCATTGCCCACCTGACAATCTAAACTTTCATTGCTTCTCCTCTGGCAGTATATGAGACATCCCACTGATCTCTTTCCATTTCCCACCTGGCAACTTGAAAGTCCATTTCTGCCCTCTTGGCAGTTTATGAAATCCTCTACTAATCTCATATCATTTCCCACCTGACAATATGATAACTCACTATTGCTCTTCTGACAGTCTTTGAGATCATCCACTGATCTCTTATCCTCATTATCACTGAGACTCTTCCCAGTTTCTGGCTCACAGATGTGAACCACTTTCTCCTCTGTATCATCGAGGTTTTTAGCATGCCTCAACCACCTTTTCAACATTTGTTGTTGCCTTCTGGATATCAACTTTTGGACATGCCATTTTACTTTCCTCTTCAAAGGCCATTCATATGTTGAGTGTACCTTTGCATCCTGTTGCATCTTCAATGCTAGCCTCTCCATCTTTTCTCTTATTTATGTGAGCTCTTTATCTATCTCAACTTTGTTTTTCTGCTGGTGGTCCTTGTCGTGACCACCCATATGGCCTTTAGTAGCAATTTTCCATCCTTTGTTTTCAACTCATCTAGCTTTCTACCATTTACTGCACACCTTGCTACAAATCACACACAGAGCATCTGTACTCTGTCTCCTTCTCACTTGTTGTCTATAAGAAAAATTTAGCTTCTAATATCATTCAACGTTATCATATTATCTTCTTCACCTTCTCGCTTCTTTGCCTGCTATCTGCAAGAAAAATATCAACTCTTATACCACTTGGTGCAGACCCCCCCTTCTCCCCAAAGGGATGCGTGACCTCCCGGTATAGGATCTCTGATTCTTGACTCAAGTGACTCTCTGGAACCTTATTGGTTCCCTTGTGTATCTAAACACAGGCACTTTCAACTTCTTGGTGCAGGTCTAATAGCACCCGCGAGCTTCCCTTTCGCTCTTCTGTGAAATCTCAAAGTATTGAGCGTTAACTCTTTTTCTGATAAGCCCCCTCTTGATATGACCTTGGGTGGTGGCCTCTCGTGAGCACGCCATTGCGGGCGCGACCAATAGCGTTTTGGGATCAAACTGCTTTTCGGTCCGCAATTCTCCTCGAACCTCCATGTGTCCTCTTCACAAAACCACGATATGGATTGCGGCCCGCTCTCAATGTTTTAAATTTCACGCACTTCCTATCCCCGCAATGTTAGGGAATCGTCGATTTCTCGATCTTGAAGGTACTGTCTGAACTGACGGTTTAGATCTGCGCCTTTCAAATCTACGGACCAGATCTGTCCCTCTTAAATCAATGGTTGCGATCTCCTTCGCAATACAGGACTTCGGACTTTTGAAATCTCAAACCTCGCTTTCCTCCATACGTCAATCTTTCGGAGTTGACGATCTGTGGACACCTGTCCTCCAATCAACGGTACTGCCTTCACTTCGGGTGTTTGACCCTTCAACTCGGATCAACGGTCTTGCGGCTCTCTTCTCAATCAATGATCGAAATCTCCTCCGGGTCTTCGGACTTATGAGATCTCAAATCTCAAACTTCACCCTTCTTCACAATGCCTTTTATCCGAAGGCTATAATCCACTTATGTGTGTCCTGTTGATTCGACGATCGAGGATTACTTCGGGTCTTTACCCGGGGTGCATGGATTTATGCCACGTCTCTCTCAGATCCGATGGTTACGAATCACTTTGGGACTTTACTCGGAGTCCACGGATTCACGCCACATCTCCTCTAGATCGGGCGGTCTAGATTTACTTCAGATCTTCAGGATTCGGCAATCTCAGATCTCAACTGAAACCCCACTACACTTTACTTGGAGCCAATATGTTGACAAGTGTCCCCTTGCAGATCGACAACTCTCGGCTCTTCGGCTATTCAGGCTTTGGATGTTTCAACCTTTCACCTTTTCCTTCCTCTGAATCTCATGACTCGCCGACACGTACCCTTATGGATCTAACGATCCAGATTCGCTTCGGCTCTTCGCGCTTCAGAAATCTCAAGTCTCAAACCTTGATAGGTTCTCTCTCTTATGCGTGCGTAGCGTTAAGGATTGTGCACCTTACACAGATCATACGGTTGTTGATCCTTTTCTCTATGATCCAACGACCATTATCGCTCCTCCTCCTAAGCTTCTGATTTCTTCCGACTTAGAAGATTTATCAGTCTTCAAAGGTTTCGAACCTCTGCTCCTCCTACGAGTCCGACTCTTGGATCTCGTCAACACTTTTGAAAAGTGTTATCCCTTTTGAGCTTGATCCTTGAAGGATTCCCACTTCCCATGCATTCCTTGAGTTCTCAGAATTTTGATAACTCAAATCGAAGGATTTCTTGAAAATAAATTCTTCTCGCCCACCTAGTGTTCCTCTGTTCTTGTTCTTCGACGCTTTGTCGCTTCTTAACGCTATGTACTCCTTGCACTTGGTCTAAGTTTCCTTTGTTCTCTCTGAACTTTTATGAGTCAATATAAGACTCAATAGACGCACTCCTTGCATTCAATATGCACACCTTGCATACGAGTTTCAGAAGAGAAACAATTGAAACTTATCTAGTTTCATCACGAACTCATATGATCAAATCTTGAACAATCACACATGAACGAAATGAAATAAATGAAATACAAAGAATATAACATTCATTCATTCACACATCAAATGAACACAGTCCAAGGATTCAAGACAATTCTGTCTGTTCTATTCATTCATGAAAACAAATTACATAATATTGCAGTTCTTTCCTGAATCTTTCTTTTACTCTATTATGTTCTACTGATCTCTATCTCTATCTCATGATCTCCTAATCTAATAATAAAAAAATCATCTCTATACAAAAATATCTCTCTTTTTTACAAAAGAGGGCCCTATGAACTTATCCTCTCCACCACCTTAGTGCCATCAACATTTCCGTTAAGACACCTTAACCTTATGACTCATTACATTGAAAAGAGATCCAAACTTGACACAGATCTAGACTTGCTTACAGTCGATTATTTCGATGAACCCATCCACACCTATCCAAAGGCATGCCTTTGGCAATTATCGACCTTACACATAAACTAACTTAATTTAATAATTCAAATTTTGAAAACGAGAGGGTTGGTGTCTCTCCCTATCTCCAAATGCGTGCTGACGTGTTGATTTGTTAATGCATCTGTCGAGTCAGAAAGATGCTCCTGCATCATACTCCACTATTGTGAAAAATTCATGAGCTCTCCAGCTTTGTTGAAATCCACCTGGATCCCAAACTCTTACTTGGAGTTGTCTACCTGCTCCTCTACTTTCTTGTTGTTTCCGTTGTTGCTTCCCTGCTGCTATGGCAAGATCTCTTCTGCTAAGCTTCTCCTTCCTAACAGTCTCCTCTGCTGACCTCAACATCAACTTTATGATCTCTTTTATCACCCTGTCCAGCTGCTCCAGTGGTTGGCTCTTCCTATGCAGTTTTCTCTACTGCACTTCCACCTCTCCATACCTATCAATGGGCAGATCTACTTGATCTCTCATGTTGTCTTCATCTCCTCTTGTGGTACTAGTTTTCCACTCTATTGCAGACTTCAATACTGTAGTCTCCTTACTGAATTGTTGCTGAGCTTCTTCCTCTGACATATTGGTTTCTCTCAACTCCTCTTATATTGGCATATCTCCATCTTCTATCAATTGTTCCTCTAGCTGGAATTATGTTCCCTCTTCTGTTGCATGCTTCAGTGCTGCAGTCATCATCTGTTCAGCGTCCCGACTTAAATTTCTGAGCAATTATGTCGAATGCTCTTCTCTTGCAATCTTCGTGACTATCTTCTTGCAGCCATCTTCTGGTTTTGGATTGTCCAACCAATCCTCCAACTTCTTCATCTCTTGCTCCCATTGAGTGAGAAATTCATTTGAATTCTCCTCTTTTTCTGCTGGGGTAGACATCAATGTCTGTTCTTTCTCCTCTTTGATAGTCTTTGTTGGTTGTCCTTCTGTTGTTGCTCTTGCAACACATGCTCTAGCCCTAACTGGGCTACTTGGTAGGATTATCTCAATTCCTCCAATGATCAAAATACTCCTCTGATCCACCTCCACCAGCTCTCCTTGTTGATAAGAACTCTCAGATGAGTTCATGAGAGGAGACTTTCAAACAGTCTCCTCTCACTTTCCTTGCCCACCTGGAAACTTGGGATTTCTCTTCTGCTCTCCTGGAAGTCTATGAGATACTCCAATGATCCCATTTCATTGCCCACCTGACAATCTAAACTTTCATTGCTGCTCCTCTGGCAGTATATGAGACCTCCCACTTATCTCTTTCCATTGCCCACCTGACAACTTGAAAGTCCATTTCTGCCCTCTTGGTAGTTTATGAAATCCTCTACTCATCTCATATCATTGCCCACCTGACAATCTGATAGCTCAATGCTGCTCTTCTGGCAGTCTTTGAGATCATCCACTGATCTCTTATCCTCATTATCACTGAGACTCTTCCCAATTTCTAGCTCACAGATGTGAACCACTTCCTCCTCCGTGTCACTGAGGTTTTTAACATGCCTCAACCTTCAACATTTGTTGTTGCCTTGTGGACATCAACTTCTTGCCAAGCCATTTTACTTTCCTCTTGAAAGGCCATTCATATGTCGAATGTACCTTTGCATCCTGCTGCATCTTCAATGCCAACCTTTCCATCTTTTCTCTTATTTCTGTGAGCTCTTTATCTATCTCAACTTTGTTTTTTTGCTGGTGGTCCTTGCCCTCACCACCCATATGGCCTTCAATAGCCATTTTCCACCCTCTGTTTTCAACTCATCTAGCTTTCTACCATTTACTGCACACCTTGCTAGAAATCACACAGAGAGCATCAATACTCTGTCTCCTTCTCACCTGCTATCTACAGACAAACTTTAGCTTCTAATATCATTCAACGTTATCATATTATCTTCTTCACCTCCTTGCTTCTTTGCTCATTGTCTGCAAGCAAAATATCAGCTCTGATACCATCTGGTGCAGACCCCCCCTTCTCCCCAAAGGGCTGCGTGACCTCCCAGTATAGGATCTTTGATTCTTGAGTCAAGTGACTCTTTGGAACCTTACTGGTTCCCTTCTGTATCTAAACACAGGCCCTTTATGTGCCTTGGTGCAGGTCTGATAGCACCCACGAACTTCCCTTTCGCTCTTCTGCGAAATCTCAAAGTACTGAGTGTTAGCTCTTTTTCTGATAAGCCCCCTCTTGATATGACCTTGGGTGGTGGACTCTCTTGACCATGCGATTGCGGTCATGACCAATAGTGGTTTGGGATCAAACTTCTTTTTGGCCCACAATTCTCCTCGAACCTCTATGTGTCCTCTTGGCGAAACCACGGTATGGATTGCGGCCTGCCCTCAATGTTTTAAAGTCCGCACACTTCTTGTTTCCGCAATGTTACGGGACAGTCGATCTCTCGATCTTGATGGTACTGTCTGAACCGACGGTTCAGATCTGTGCCTTTCAAATCTACGAACCAGATCTGTCCCTCTTAAATCAACGACTGTGATCTCCTTCGCAATTCCAGACTTTGGACATTTGAAATCTCAAACCTCGCTTTCCTCCGTACATCAATCTTCTAGAGTTGACGATCTGCGGACACCTGTCTTCCAATCAACGATCCTGCCTTCACTTTAGGTGTTTGACCCTTCAACTCAGATCAACGGTCCTGCGACCCTCTTCTTGATCAACGGTCGAAATCTCCTTCAGGTCTTCAGACTTCTAAGATCTCAAATCTCAAACTTCACCCTTCTTCCCAATGCCTTTTATCCGAAGGCTATAATCCACTAACGTGTGTCCTACTAATATGACGATCGAGGATTACTTCGGGTCTTTACCCAGAGTGCATGGATTTATGCCACGTCTCTCTTAGATCCGACGGTTACGAATCACTTCGGGACTTTACCCGGAGTCCACGGATTCACGCCACGTCTACTCTAGATCTGATGGTCCAGATTTACTTTGAATATTTGAGATTCGACAATCTCAGATATCAATTGAAACCTCACTACACTTTACCTGGAGCTCGTGATCTCTTGACAAGTGTCCCCTTGCAGATTGACGGCTCTCAGCTCTTCGACTATTCGGGCTTCAGATGTTTCGACCTTTCACCTTTGCCTTCCTCTGGATCTCATGACCCGTTGACACGTACCCTTCTGGATCTAACGGTCTAGATTCGCTTCAGCTCTCCGGCTCTTCGCGCTTCAGAAATCTCAAGTCTCAAACTTTGATAGGTTCTCTCTCCTGTGCGTGCGAAGCGTTAAGGCTCATGCACCTTACACAGATCAAATGATTGTTGATCCTTTGCTCTATGATCCAACGACCACTGTCGCTCCTCCTCCTGAGCTTCTGTTTTCTTCTGACTTAGAAGATTTATCAGTCTTCAAAGGTTTCAAACCTTTGCTCCTCCTACGAGTCCGACTCTTAGATCTCGTCAACACTTCTGAAAAGTGTTATCCCTTCTGAGCTTGATCCTTAAAGGATTCCGACTTCCCACAGACTCCTTGCGTTCTCGGAATTTCGATAACTCAAATCGAAGGATTTCTTGAAAATAAATTCTTCTCGCCCACCTAACGTTCCTCTGTTCTGGTTCTTCAACGCTTGGTCGCTTCTTGACGCTGTGCACTCCTTGCACCTGGTCTAAGTTTCCTTTGTTCTCTCTGAACTCCTCTAAGTCAATCTGAGACTCAATCGACACACTCCTTGTGTTCGAGATGCACACCTTGCATACAAGTTTCAGAAGAGAAACAATTGAAACTTATCCAGTTTCGTCACAAACTCATACGATCAACTCTTGAACAATCACATATGAACGAAATGAAATATAGGACATACACAAAATATAACATTCATTCATTCACACATCAAATGAACACAGTCCAAGGATTCAGGACAATTCTGTCTTTTTTATTCATTCATGAAAACAAATTACATAATATTGCAGTTCTTTCCTGCGTGTTTCTTCTACTCTACTATGTTCTACTGATTTCTATCTCTATCTCACGATCTCCTAATCTAATAAAAAAAAACTCATCTCTATACAAAAAGATCTCTCTTTTTTACAAAAGAGGGCCCTATGAGCTTATCCTCTTCACCGCCTTAGTGCCATCAACATTTCCGTTAAGACACCTTAACCCTATGACTCATTACATTGAACAAAGATCCAGACCTGACATGGATCTCGACCCGCTTACAGTCGATTATTTCGATGAACCCATCCACACCTGTCCAAAGGCATGGCTTTGGCATTTATCGACCTTACACATAAATTAACTTAATTTTATAATTCGAATTTTGAAAACGAGAGGATCGGTGCCTCTCCCTATCTCCAAATGCGTGCTGACGTGTTGATTTGTTAACGCATCTGTCGAGTCGAAAAAAGATAAAATATCATGCTAACGTGCTAATGTGTTGATTTATTAACACATCTGTTTTTATTATATGCTATGTAATACTTTTGTTAAAAGATAAAAGATAAAATATCATAACAACACCTATTTAAATCAACTTAGCTCATGAAACACCTATTAAGTTACTTTGATAATGAATGAAAACCAACTCTAAAGGTCAAATACCTTTCTCACTTAGAAATAAGAACTCTTAGACTCTTTACACAACCACAACTTATCCTAACTACTAAACCACATCACTTTATTAGACTCCAAATTTTTTAAAATCAACTATTTAATTAAATTGCATTGATAGTTAAAGGTTTATTATCATGTTTTACAAAATAGTAGAGATTTACATTTATCAATAAGGAGTGGTCAAAATAATTAAATTTAGTGGTAAGAAATGAAGAGTTTTTGACTATTAAATAAAATTCAACTTAAATTGAATGGTAAATAGTGAAGGGCTTTTCAGCATGAGAAAAACAAAAATAAAAGACATCTTTTTATAGACATAAGCTGACTTTAAAGTAGTGGTGGAATCATCACACTTCAAATCCCATTAAAAAATGACTAATATTTGTTTGGGAACTAAGACACAAGTCCGATCTGACCGCGACTATAAAACCCCCCAATTAACCGTGGGGTGAGCGTTGGACAATTCCTATATATTCACACACCTCAGGATTGATAGAGTTGAGCCGAGATTGCTGTGCATTCTGCCTGGTTTGGAGAAAAATAGGAAGAAAGAAAAAAACATGGGTTTCATCATGGAGTGGGCAGAGGATTTAATAAGGAGAAACATGGAGGATCCGAAGGAGAGGGAGCGGAAGAGGAGAGAATATCTGTACGCCGTGAAGGAGAAGTGTAAGGAGAGACTGGAGATAACGAGCCTCCCGCTGCGCCCTTACGGCTTCTGGACATTCGAGAGGCAAAATCTCCGCCTCTACTGGGACATGCAGATGAGTAACCGCCCTGGCCGCTCTGACCCATACGACAACATCTCCGTCGATCCGTTTGACAACCCCAAGAAATAATACAATGGTACTAATCTTATTTGCCTTTGAAAGAATTCAATCTCTTTTGATTCATGTTTGTAACTAGTCTTTCTCAACCCAACCTCTCCTCTCATTCAGGGTCAGTGTTCTTTAAAAAGATAAATAAGTTGTTTCCATTAATAGTAAAAATTAATATTTTACAAATATACAGTCTTCCCCAAGGGGCTTAGGGGGATATTCACACACCGCGAAAAAAACTAGCAACAACAGAGGGAAACTTCATTCTCAAAATTCTGAATCATCAATCAACAGAGTCAACATACATAATAAATCTATTCCTTCTAAAAACCATACTAAAAAATGCTAAAAAAGGACCAAAGCCCAAAGTCCACAAGTGCAAGATCATTAAACTATTTTAAGCCCTGAAAGGCGACTGGATATACTATCACAAATGAGAACCAATCGTTTGGGAGATGCAGGATTTTCCATCCTGTTTGTTTTAATACCTTACCCTACTACTGCATCTCTACCTGTGTTCACACCCAACTGATCTCCTGGTTTTCCTCCTCAAGTTGATGATGTGGGCCAATCATCGGCATTGCATCTTCTAGTGCACCTCTTAATAAGGCTCATTTCATTCTCAATGCACCTGTAGATACGGGCAATAGAGATGGACAAAAAGGGGTTAGCATAATGTCCAGGTCTAGTGCCTGTTTTGGAAAGATCTTATCAGGGAAAAGTTCACAAACCCTTTGATAAATGAATTTGTCAGTGGGTTCTAGGCTAAATTTTTGCTCAAGGTCCTTCCAATTTATAAAGTTGTGTTTTTGATGCTCACACAAGTTTCCAATTACGTATAGTCCTTGAACAAACAACTGTCATGATTATCAAAAATCACTTATTGAGAGTTGACTTGTTGAGTAATCTATGGTGGGCTCAAATCCTCTCCAATTAAGAAAGGGCTTGCACCTTTACCAAGTAGCCCATATGTTTGAAAAACAATTAAGCCTCCAACTTTTATGTGAGTTGGGGATGTAATTGCATTCATGTATGATAGCTGAGAGGGGTTTGAGATGATATTTAATGTCAAAGGCATTTTCTAGCTTGCATTGCCCTAGACAACATATTTGCTTGCATGTTTTCTAGCTATGCCATGTGCTTGTTTCATGTGTTCCATTTTACTTTGGCCAAACATTTCTTACCTTTACCTAGTGATCACAAGAAAGTTCTTCAAATAGAAGTTTATCTACTACAAGCTTTCTTGGAGGGGTACCAATAGGAAGAGTAATTGACATGGGTTTCAATCAAAATACTAGAACACACTTGTAACCTGGCGACACATTCATGTTAGAATTTCCAACCCTAGATGACTGATGTCCTTATGATCTCAAAAAAAATAATCAAACTGAATTTATTTAACTGCAGAAATTTAATATGTGAACATAGAGTCAATCACACAATAGTTGGAAAAGTAGATAGTTGGACGGGATTAGGAGGCCCTCTGGGGTCTCACAGATTGGGACCCTGTTCGAATGGTGTTGAGGTCTACCTTCCCATTGGTGCCCTTGTTTGTTGTGAACATTAGAAAAGGGATGTAATTGTTTGAGTAGTGTGTGGCTCAAGTGTGGAAGATCGGAGACCCAAAGCCTCCCTCATAAACAAGGTTAAGTACTGTTGATCCAGGGGTTAGAAAAGATGGAGAGAGAGTTCAGAGATTCTCGAAGAGATAGTAGAACTGTCCCCGTATCTCGTAGTAGATAGAACACCATAAAATAAAGTGCTCTTTCATCTTAGTCTATTGCACATGACATAGTTGGAAAATCTTGTCCTACTGTGGACTTTGATGCTCGACCTCTATCCCCAACTGATGTGAACCCATTCAAAATTAGTGTAGAGGGATACTAAGCGCATGCATCTAGTGTTGTAGCATGTAAGGGGGTCAAACAATGAGATTGTCTCTCAACTCCACGAAGTGCTTTGCGTAGGAGGCCATCTTGAGCTTCACCCCCCGTTGGTTGAGCCAAGTGACTTAGAGATATTGCATGTACATGTCATCTTTGATAGTCCTTTCATCTCCTGCTTATTCGATAGGATATGTCCAGGGGCACCCAATCAATACTTCAAAGGAAGGAGATGGTCCATAAAAATGCCAATTATCCCAAGAAGAGTCGAAACCTTTGAAAACCAACAATTGTGAAACTTGTCTAGTAGGTTTGTTTGAGTCAATGGCCTTTGAGGAGTAGTAAGCATGGTATGGATAATGGTCCCTAGTGGGTTGCTAAGTTGGTAAAGCATCGGATATGATGCAAAAATGAGATCAATTTGAAAATGGTCTAGATCCAGAAGGTGTGGGCTGCAAACTCTGCCCGAACAATGGTGTGGGGAACTATCCTCTTTCTCTTGATGATACAATGGATCATGAGGGTCTACACTCTCTATATTGGCTTAGTTCGACTCAAATAGCCTACATCTCCATACCTCAGAACTATAAAAAACTGTGTGTTGAATGCTAGAGTCCATGAGATCCACATTGGACGTTATTTATGTCTCGGAAGTGGTTATGGAAACATTTCCGCTTGAGGAGAGCATGAGACCCATACCCCTTATTGATTCGGGGTTGTAGTGCCTTCCTCAACCCAAACCTATGCCTTGAAAAGTGGACTTCCAAGTAGGTATAATCTTTGATGATCTCAACCTCCTCCCCTTGAAAAAGGAAATGGAGGTCTGTAAGGACATTCTTTGAACTATTGAAGATCATCACCTTGGTTTTACCTAGGTTTACTGTTGATTGTTGAAGATCACAAATTTTTGATCGGGCATCCAGTTGTCTGTGCAAGTCCTTTGGGGTAGAGGCCAGGAGGATCACATCATTTGCGAAGAGGATGATAGAGATCAAGAATTGATGAAGGAGACAACCATCCTTGAGTTGAATATGCTATTGTAGGAAGGACTCTAGCTCGTCGATATAAATCCCAAACAAGGTCGGGGAGAGAGGACACCCTTGCTTCATCTCGATGGTGATCTTAATAAAATTAGACAACTTGTTTGTTGTACCAAGGCAACCAAGTACAAACTCATAAAGGCCCATGATGGCTGTGATGAGCGTCTTTGATATGCCAATGTATCGAAGTTATTGAAAAAGGGTCCTTCTTTGGGACTAAATCGAAAGATTTTTGAAAGTCCACAAAGCAACATAAGTCTTTCAAAGAGTAATGTCTTGCCTCCTTAGTGATGGCTCCGAGGGTGAGAATATGGTAAATAGTCTTATGCCCTTGATGGAAACTTGTGTGTCCTCTGTCCATCATGTGATGTCTCTTAACCTCCTCTGATAGTTGTAGATGGAGGGCAATAGCATAGAGCTTGGAGAATGTGTGACCCACCTTGATCGTCTTGTAATTGTTCGATTTATTCTTGGATCCTGATTTGTGTATTCGGTGGATAACATGGTGGGACTAGGCTTGTGAAAATCCTGAGCAAACGACATGGTTAAATAAATCAACAACATAATCTATAAGAGAATGCATACCATGTCTGAAGAATTTCTCTTGGAATCCCTCCTTGTTATCTGCTCTACTGGTGTTCAACTCTCACACTGCGTGTTGTATATTTGTATAGAAGAACAAGTGGCACGAGTGAAATCCCCCAAATAAGACCCATGGTGGAATCATTTGTAAATACCAAAGGCCTCTAGGGCAATTTAGTTCAAAGTTATTTTGCGAGGCATCAACAAATAAGGTGGATGCTTCTTTGATAAACTCAGGCCTAAAGCTAATAGCTCTAGCTCTAAGCATGACAAGAATGAAATAGCACTCAATCATATCACAGTCTTTTTCAAAGTTTATTTTCATGAATATGACTCCTTGACCCGAGGCTCTAGTTCATTCTATCCCTTTCTCGTAGACCTAAGTTGTAGGAAACGCAACCCCCCCCCCCCCC
>JASDQU010439070.1:36918-53338 GCA_032191745.1 Picea mariana | reverse complement strand
TCAGATTTGGGTGAGATGTAACTGAAATCACCCATTCGGCAGCTCGGTAGTAAAATTTATTTTGACATTACCACATTGCACTCTGCTATTTCCGTCCACGAGTGCGAATACCCAAACATCAACGCGCAGAGGTGATCGAGGTTTTTTTATACTCTCTATCCCCAGCCACGGCCTCCAGAAAGACCATTTAAGCCACGAATTTTCTTTATGCTTGCGATGGTGATGTCGCCTCTAAACATTCACACTCACTCATGGTTCTCCCTGATTGCACTCAAGCTAACCGGTGCACTTAATGCAAGAAGTCTATTAGATTGACAAGTTTGAAGGGTCACCATGGCGATACCGTTTTCTCCTTACATCATTATTTTGAAACACTTGATTTCCTATTTCATTATAGAAAGGTTCGACAGTTGTATCAGAAAAATAGGAGCTACGGTTTTTATTGTTTGTATAGTTATTGGAGAAGGGCACATTTAATGATCTTTTAATCTAAAATTTTAATTTAATGGTTAGCATTTGAAAACGCTAGAATATTTTTTGTAGTCCTCCTAAATTAATAAATAAAACTTAATTTTCATAATTTCTTAACATTTTTAAATACATACTTTAAAGTGTTTACTTTTTCACATTTACTTAATCATATTAAAAAATTACTCTTTAATCATTTAATTACCAAATTTAAATAATTAACTTAATTAACATTAAATATTTACTTCAACATTAACCTTTTATCTTTTTTACATTTCAGCTACCTACCGACTGCCCCAGCTACGGTTAGCTTACTCTGCCCATTAAACTTTTATCTCTTTACATTTCCGCCAGCCACATCTCCCATAAAGATGCTGTTTAATTATGAAATAAATTTCTTTATTAATATACCTCGGTAGGGTTTTGTTCTTGTTGTGAGAGCTAGCCAGTCCTCGTGGATTTTATGTCTTACCTAAACGAGATCGAACAACATTTTCTTCCTCTTTTCACAATACAATGTTTTCACAAGCACCAAAACCCTATCCATATTAATAAAGAAAATTGTATTTTTTCAATTAAATTGATTAAGAAAAATTTATTTCTTTGTGCATAATATCCACGGTTTTAAAACATCACTTATTCACTAGTCAATTGTATAAAATGAATTTATGGTAAATTTATTTATTTACTTTGTTAGCACAACCACAATGAATAGGATAGCATATTTTATTTACAAACTCTAAATAGGGTTTATGCTAAAATTAAGGTTTGTAAATTAAATGTCTTATTGGTTCATCAGCCACGTCCATGATGGATTAATTTTCATTGAGAATTGTTCAATGATTTCCTTTCCAAGGATTGGGGTTCTTATAGACATAGTTCTCATATCGTTTGATGCATTGTATCTATTCCTTTCAAATAAAATACCTCTATGTGTATCAAAGCCCTGACTTAATGTAATCTTGTTGTTTTTCTTCCTAAAAGAATGAAATCTATGTGTTTTTCTTCCTAAAAGAATGAAATCTATGTCAAATCATTTGACTTCTAGCTAAGTGCTCAATGCTTTTTAATGTAATCTTGTTGTTTTTCTTCGTAAAAGAATGAAATTTATGTCAAATTATTCGACTTTTAGCTAAGTGCTCAGTGCTTTGAACTTTCTAGTAGGATTAGCAAGAAACCATGTGATGTGTAAGTTAGTGCTTAAATGACTCGAATTGATGAATTATTGGAGTTACTAAACGTTCTAATAATCTCTTCTGTGGACAATATAGTCTCAAGTGACATAGAAACTCTCACTAATGTTCTTACATATTCGAAGGAAAAAATCAAATTTCTTCAGCTTCAATAACAACTCCAACAAGAAGAAATACTTGCAAAATAATCATCATTTCATCATTTTGAAATAGTCCTTATTAAGAACAATTCTCCTTTTTAATTTGAGAATGATTCCTTTCTATAGCTAGCACGCCCATAAGCAAATATTGGGAAGAAATAATCAACAACAAGCACATAACAAGATTTGGATACAAAATGGAATTGACTTATCTCATTCCATATTATAGTGTTGAATTCCTTCAAGAATATTCATGTTCACCTACTCTAGTTGAAGAGAAGATTCTAAAATGCCAAAATATTTAGTGATTTGGCCATATGGAAGATCAATGTTTTGATATTCATCCTTGTAAGGATTGTAGAAAGGATAATCATCATTTAGACAAATGTTTGAAATGAAAGAAATATGCAAGAGTAAATAATCACTATAGGTGGACAACTTCTTGGCAATGGGCACCAACAACCAATAAAATATATCATTCATACCAATGAATTCATTTTTTAGTATTGACACATATTTTAGTGGAAAATTTTCCATCTTCTCACTTTGTACCTAATAGGGAAGAATAATATCAGTGATTGACAGTGAGGCTTCATGTTTCAAAGTCTCATTGATAGAGCAGTAACCAACGACTAGTAACAAATGAGTGTGATTTGGTTTATGGTCATCCCAAAACAACGAGATTGGTTTGTGATTTTCCTTAAACCTCCATTTAGGATAAGACTTACGAATTATGCTAGAGAATAGTTTTTGGTCATCTTTAAGCCTTTATTTGAGAGCACCTCCAATTAGTGAAGCATTAGATTATAGCTAAATTAGAAAATGTTATGGGAACCTTTGATACTTTGAGCCAAGTTCCAAGGTTTGTGGTATTCCTAAACCACCACCAACATTTAGTAGAATAGATGAGCTTCTACTAGCCATTGGGTTGTTTGTCATCCCAAAACCACCATATTCAGAGATCACATTCAACCATTGGTAGTAATCTGTTAGGGTTACACACTTGAATGAATGTGAAGAAGAAACTAACAGGAACCATAATCAAGAGTCCAAGAGACCTCTTGCAAGATTACTCAAATGGTCAAGCTCATATATTTATACATGTACCTTATTAATGAAATGGTAATCCATGTTTATCCATCATGCACATTCTAACAAATATGATGATGATGATGATTATTAAAATCCACTAATTAAGATGGTAAGGAATTACTTGGAATTATTTAGATCTTTATTTATGTGTCTCAAATTCCTATTTATTATTATCATTATGGTCTCTATCCCTAACACTATCTTTTCAATTTTGAATTATTGCTCATTTGTCTTCCTTCCTTGCTTCCTTTACATTTTGAAATTCCTTCCTTAATTTACCTTGGTCTTCTCGATTTATGTTCAATTATTTTTTTAAGTCTCTTTGCTTCTATTATGTAAGTTATTTCAATTTGTGACTAGTATGTCCTCATTTTGTTGTTCTTTTATACCAAAAATTGTGAGGTTCAAGGATCTTTTGTTAATTTCATGATCCAACTTGATTATCTTATTCATTTCATCTTTCATGGGTTTGATATCCAATTTATTTTCAACACTAATTATGGCCAAATTGTTAGTTAGTTTTTCTTCTATCTTTTTAATCCTATGTTTAATGTTGAGATTTTATTTGGCCTCTTCTTCTTAGGTTAAATATTTTTATTTTTCCATTTCTTGTATTCTAGCCTCCATTTTCTGCAAGTGAGTCTCGAACCCTAATATTTTATTATCTATCTATGTATGAATATTGTCTTCTAACAATCTAAATTCATCATTAAGCATTGCCTCTAACTCTGTTTGGAGTTTCATTTCTCTCTCTACTTTCATTTTCTCTAATGATTCTATATGTTCATCAAGGCTCTCTAGGGTGACTTTGTCATACCTGCCCTTGAGAGGTTGAGGTTTGGGAATATGTGGTGAAATTATCATATTGAAGAGAAAAGAAAATAAGTAAAAGAAAGAACTTATTCATGTGATTTACCAACAACATGAAACCATCGTTCTAATTTTAAGCCTCCTCTCAAATGAATTCAAATTCACATATGTTCAAAGTAGAATCCCTTCACCATTTAAATTCATGTTCAAATAAACCCTTTGTACTCACCTCACTAGAGAGTATAAATCTCCTTTCAAGTTCACCAGGAAACCTCCATTCAATTTACGAATTAATCTCTAATAATTATTTTATAACCATATATTGAACAAAATAAAATAACTAGCAACAACCACTTTACCATTTTCGGAATTTCCAAACTTATGGCTCCAATCGACATATATCAACCACTTTTATAAAGTGGTTGTTTCTAGTTGATGAATAATGTATTGATACATAATTAATGTATTAAGTAACTATTAAGAACGCGTGCACGTTCCTACTTATATTTTTTTTTAAGAGGGCACAAGTGCGATTTGTGGTCATTTTGCACCAACAGCGCTCACGTTTATACTCTCATTGAGAGAATATAGGATCTAGAGAGGAAGGATATTTGCATCGTGTCGAAGTATGTTTGATTAATCTTATTTTTAACCCAATTTAGTCATTTCCAATTTAGTTTTTTTCTTCCAAGAATTTAAATTAAAAAAAAAAAAAATTGTAATTTTGTAATTTAATTAAAAAACCAACCTAACTTATATGCCATGGATTTTAAATTACAACATATATAATAAAATGGAACCGTGAGACAATGAAAACCACTCAAAATAAAACAAAGAAGATCAAAACCCCAACCCACCACAACCACGCAATGTAAACACTCAAATTGATGAGGGGTTGGTTATATTGATAATCATTGACGAACAATTAAGGGACACTAGAGAGCCCAGCATAGTTTCCTTGGCCACTTCTTTCGACATTATTGTGAAGTCCATTGAAATTTCCCAAGGGAAATTGACCTCTATTTATTATTATAGGGAAATAATGTATGAGTACTACAACACTTGTTTGGACAGAAGCCAAGTCAAATATCTAAAAATTTCAAAACCACAAATATTGTCTATTTTTAGGGATCTTAGAACTGGACAAGAACTACCATCGAAAAAAAAAAATAGCCATTGATTGATGCATCCATCCCCAGATTAGTCAAAATTGTATGGATATGTGGTATATGGTTTGTGATAAACCTCCCTAAAATAATAGAGAGATGCCCTTATATTTTCTGATAAAATTATGGGTTGAGTTTATTTTGGGTAAGCATGTTAACTACTTTGAAATTGGAGACTTACATGGGGTGGGTATAGGGTCCACACATGACCTATAGCATGACCGACATGACCCTGTGTTAGTTCCTCATCCCCCCATGTAAATTCTTGACCCCCCTACCCAACAACCTTGTATTGCAGAGATCTTGGAAAAAGTAAAGCTAGTCATTTCATTATTGATTCGTAGCCTAGTGCGCCACAGTATCTTTGTTGAACTAACTGGGTAGGAGGTGCCAAACAATTACATTGATAGAGGGGTTGGAGGTTCAAAATACACAACATATTACAGTGAGGAGAGGGAACATGGACAAGACATTCGTCTATGTGAACCTCATAGATGCTTGAGTTGGGGGTAGACATGTTATGGGCCTATAGAGCCCATTTAACATCATAGTTTCATGGAGGAGGTTAGTATTGTAACCATCTTTATGTTTTTCATCATTATTTATTTATTTTGTATTATGTGTATTTATATCGATATTTTATTGTATTTCGTTTTGTAGTTTCTATGTCCTAGCAGTAGATGCTCTATGTCGATGGATGCATTAGTGCCTAGCCCCACCACTAATGCGACAATAGAGGAATATTGTTCATTGGGTACACCCCAAATGCAGTTATGTGTCACATAAGATAAATTCACCATAGTCATTTATTTATTTTATGGCATCCTCAAATTTTTAATGTTCTCATGTTTCTATAGGATTTGGAACTAGGGGATGTCAGAGAATGTTCATTTAGGATGGACAAGTCACTTGTGTTACATGTATCATGTGTGGAGTTAAATATCATATAATTCTCAAATTATTTTTGTTTATGTTTTCCAATTTTACTATTTGGTACTAATAGTTCAATTTTATTAATATGTATGGAGGTTGTGGATATATTTCCTAGCTATAGTACTATTACACTCCTTGATCACCTGGGCATTGCCTCTAGGTTAACTTTCTACAACCCTAGGGTGTTTCAATCATGTGTATAGCATGTGGGGGTTCATCATATCCCACCCTCAACATTTACATCAGCCCCATCGACTGAGACTGCCAAAGTAGAGGTTGTCTAAGAGCAGGTTGTACAAACTAGTGCAACATCTTTCAGTGAATCTCCATCGAGGCCTGAGATATTCACGCTGAGATAATTCATTCATAATAAAAAAAATTGTTTCATGAATTTTATTTTATGCATATTTGTTTAATTTTCTTGACTTGATCCTTGTATCTGATGTAGGGTGGAATCATAGAGAGAATGGGGTCACGGAGGAGGGTAATACCCTCACGATTGATAATATCATATGCAATGAGTTGTCTCAGGTTAAATTACAAATTATCATTTTGTATGTTTATTAATTCATTGAAGAAAGAAAATTATAACAATGTTTATTCTTTGTGCAATGTCCATAGCGTCGAAGCATTCCCAGGCCTAGAACCTCTCCAGATGATTCCTCAAGTAAGAGAAGAAACATTGATTTCCAGGATGCTCCTCAGGGTGGCGAGGGTGGAAGTCAATGATTGACCAACTACTTCCATTTTGTATCTAGGCCACCATATGTATTTTTTTTATGTTAGGGCACTTGTTTTTGCTTTTTATATTGGGCATGATTTCCCATTTTGTAAGAAATAAAAAATTTAGACAATGTTGAATACACACACACACACACACGCACACACAAACACACATTTGATGACACTTTTTTTATTAATGTCATTGTTTCTGCATTTTATGTTGATGAATATGTCAATTTCAAAATTTGTGAATTTGAGAGTGTATCAATTTTATGTGTATTAATCCCTTGATCTTTTTCTAAAGTGATTATATTTATACTTTTATTATGCATTAAGGAATATATTATGGTGGAAAAGACAGATAAGTGTTAAATACATAAGCAATTAATGGTTCTCATGTAGCATTGCTTGCTAATCAATCATGTATCTCTACATCATCGATAGATCATTCCTTCTTAATTATTTGCATGAATGCTATGGATATTCATATTCTAACTCACAACCAACAATTCATGGACTACCTCTTGAATTATCTCCATCTAAATCCAATGACAATCCACACTTAATTAGTGGTCACTTGAAAATTGACCTAATAAATGGCATATTACAATAATTTATTATAGAAATAATTTTTCTCATTTATCTTCTACATAATTGTAAATCACTTATCAATCTCATCTCTAAGTTATGTCAAATTAACCTCCACAACTAGTACTATAATTACTCAGTTACGAATATGACATAAGCTAAAATTCAATTATGCAAGTACACAACATTTGGACAACCCAAACACCATATATATTTAGAATATGAAGTACATGCACCTACCAATATTTTATCGGGGCCGGTTAGAAGTTGGGCTCTTCAAACTAGAGCGATGGAAATCATAAGATAAAATTATCCAATAGCTCACTCCGTTAGAGATAAAAAACAAGGTAGCATACATAATGGTAAGTCCTTTTGGGAACCTACATTTGTATCCCACACTTGTACAAGATCAACTCCCTCTATATTCTAAATAAAAAGAACATTAGATACCGCTAGGGTTTTAAAATGCCACAAAACCCTAACTTATTCTCTTATGAGAGATACATGATAAACGTATTTATTTTCTCCTCTAGGTATAAGTACTAGTATTCCTAGTCTCCTTAGGACAAAACCTTGACCCTAGTCTTCCCTTGACATTCCTTTGAGAATCCTAGTTGTTAGTTTCTTAGTTCATTCAATCCATAATTTGACCATTTTGTCAGTCACACACATTATTCCCCTCTCTATGCCTGACATATATAAAATCATTTGATTTATGTGTAACCCTTTATAAATTCCAAAAAGACAAATCAATGACTCATTAATGCATCCATGTTTATTTAGCTTCTGTAGTGGGTATATGTAAATTTTGTTAAACCCATAAATTATAAATAATATTTATTCAGTCTTCTATGATGTCGACTAAACTTATTGATTTTGATCAATAGAATGGAAGAGTTCACATGGAAACTAGATCTTAGAATGGGTCTCATTTTCCACATACTATAAAGGTTTTGAGATTACATTTCATGACACACTATCAAAGGTAATGTTATGCTACAAAAATTCCTCCAGGGATACCTGAAACCATTATTAGTTTCCATTCACCATCTATGAGATTTTATTGCACATTCCTACCCAATTTTGGGGTTAGAGAACAGAAGAAGAGAAAGGATCCTCTCAAACCCAATCCCACAAACCTGTTGATGTCATTCCATTTCCATGCCATGCCTTTCCATTCCATGACTTTCCATGCCATGTCATTGTCATGCATTTCCAAGTCATTCCATAGCATGTCATTTCCATTCCATTTCTATTTCCACGCCATTTCCATGCATTGTAATGACATTCAATTTCCATGAAATTTCCATGCCTTTCCAAGGCATTCCAGGCCATTTCATTTCCATGCCATTTCCAAGCCATTCCATGTCATTTCCATGCCATTTCCATGCCATTTCTAAGACATTCCATGCCATACCATTTCCATGCATTTCCTTCACCATTCCATTTCATTGGCAAGTCATGCCATGCCCTGCCCTTTCCATTTCCATGACATGCCATTTTCATGTAGCTTCCCATGTCTTCTCATGTAGTTTCCCATTTTAACCTATATAAAAATAAATATAACATTCCATAAAATTATGCAAGGAAAAACTCAAATGAAAATGTGGATTGCAATGAAACAAGAATATTTGGTTTTGATCAGAAAATCCACAGTGTTGTCAATAGATTGGACATGCGGTGTATAGAAAGAAGACCCACACTGAGAACTATCTCCACGCCAATTCCCATCACCACCCCAACCAGAAACTAGGTGTCTTAAAAACCTTAGCCACCAGAGCCATAAGAATCTTTGATGAAACACACCTAGATAAGGAAACAGATCACCTTACCAAGACTTTTAGAAACATAGGGTATAAACAAAAAGACATTAAGAACACAATAAACAAAGCCTTAGAAATAACCCGCAATAATCACATTGCCCCTAAAGAAAAAAACCTGAATAGAAGTGCCTACCTTCCGTACATCCAAGGAGTGACTGATAAAATTGCAAGAGTACTCATTAAAAAAGAGATTAAAACCTCCTTCAAACCCCTTGTAACCATCAAATAGAGTATGAGATCCGTTAAAGACAAACTTAACCCTCACAATGGAAAAGGAATCTACAAAATAGAGTGCTCATGCGGTAAATGATACATTGGTGAAACCGGTCGCTCCTTCCAAGTTAGGATAAAAGAACATGGAGCTGACACCAAGAACGAACGCATCTGCACCTCTGCCCTAGCTGAACACTCCATCAAAACTAGACACCATGTTCTCCTTGAAGACACCAAAATCCTCGCCAAAGAGAATCACCTCTTCAAACGTCGTATTAGAGAAGACATTGAAATCCGTGAACATCCTAGTAACCTTAACAGAGACAATGTGTTAGAACTGAGCAAAAACTGGCTCCCCCTGTTCCACAAAAAACAACAATAAACTTTGGTAATTTTCTTTTCTTATTATAAATCAAAATTTTTCATAGGAAAACCCCTCCCATTTAAACAACCTAATAACCTCTTATAAAACATAAGAACCTAATTGATTAATATTAATTAACCCTGTAGTAATAAAACACTTAGAATATAAATCAACAAGAAAAGAAAAAACCCTAATCTTATAAATTAATTGATACTTATAACCTAACCCTAGAACCTATTATTATTAATGAAGACATTAGTACACAACATTAAATTAATAAGAACCCATTATTTACCTTGTAACAAAAGAAACCCTAATGTTAAACCCAAAACAAACATTTAATTCGTTTATACCTTAACCTCATATTATATTACCTAACCCTAAAATAAAAATTTAAGAATCTACTTTTTACCTACTAACTAAACCCAACTAAACCCTAGAACATTAAATGATTAAATATAAATAAGAAACCCTAAAATTATTAATAAACTATTATAACCTTTAATAAACCCTAGAAATATCTTATAAAATAATTAAATTTATTAAATAACTCTACTTAGTCGACACTAAGAAACTTTCCCATTTCCAGTATTTATACTAGCTCTTCCCTTTCTCTTAAACCCAGGCTCTTTGTCCCGAAGATGGATCCTGATCTGGATCTGAAACGTCGACAATCTATTGACAACACTGTGGATTTTCTGATCAAAACCGAAAATCCCAACCACAACAATCTCACTCATCAGAAACAAGAATAACAAAAAAATAAACATTTCCATGCCTCACAATTAAACCCTTAGAATACACCTTAACGTCTTTTATTACGTTTATGTCATAATTTTTATCCGTTTAGGGATATCATTTCTTGAATATTGTAGGGTTATCATGTGTCATCTTCCATTTCAGCATGCATTTTTTATCTAAACCCTAGTATACGATTTCATTTTTATCCCTCTTTCATTTAATGATTATTTATTTTAAGGGTTGTTATATTTTTTCTTTATCTTGCCTTGCCTTGGATTTCCTTGCCATGCCATGCCATTCCATGCCTTTCCTTTGCAGTCCCTTCCATTCCATGCCTTGCATTTTTTTTCCTTTCCATTCCATTCCTTGTCATGCAATTACGTTCCTTGCATTGTCTTTCCTTTCCTTTCCACGCCATGCTATGCCTTGAATTTTCTTTCCTTGCCTTTCAACGCCATGTCATGCCTTGCCTTGACTTTAATTTTTTTTCCATTCCATGCCATGAAATGCCTTTCCTTTTCATGCCTTGCATTGCCTTGCCTTTCCATTCCATGAATTTCCATGCCATGCCATGCCATTCCATGCCTTTCATTGCCTTGAATTGCCTCTCCATGCCATGCCATTCCTTTCCTTTCCTTTCCATGCCATGCCATGCCATGCCTTTCTTTTGCATGCATTTCCATGCCATGTAATGCTATTCCTTTCCATTTCTTATCATTTCTTGTTGTGCCTTTCCTTACCATGCCATCTCATGCCATATATTTCATTAGCATTCCTTTTCTTACCATGCCATGCCATAGATGACTTCCCATACCTTGCCTTTCCATGGCATGCCTTTTCTTTCCATGCCATGCCTTGCCTTTCCATGGTATGGTATGGTATGCCTTGTCATTCCATTCATTACCTTGCCTTTCTATGGTATGGTACTATATGGTATGGTATGTCTTGTATTTCCTTTCCATGGTATGACATCGTATCGTAAGGTATTCCTTGCCATGGTATGGTATGTATTTCTTTTCCTTTCCTTGCCTTTCCAAGCCATTGTATGGGATGATATGGTATGGTATCCTTGGCATGGTATGGCAAGGTATGCTATAGTATGCTATGCCTTTCCTTGCCATTCCATGGTATGGTATGATATGATATGGTATGGTATGGCATGCCTTGCCTTTCCATTGCATGCCTCACATTTAAACCCTTGGAATACACCTTGACACCTTTTATTACATTTCTGTCATAATTTTCATCCCTTTAGGTATTAATGTCTTGAATATTGTAGGGTTGTCATGTGTGATCTTTCATTTTAGCATGCATTTGTTATATAAACCCTAGTTTAATATTGCATTTTTAGCTCCCTTTAATTTAATGATTACTTGGTTTAAGGGATGTTATATTTTTCCTTGTATTTCCTTGGCTTGGCTTGAATTTCCATGCCATGCCATGCCATTCCTTGTGTTTTCATGCCCTTCCATGTCATGCCTTGCATTAACTTCCATGTCATGCCTTTCCATGCCATTCTTTTCCATGACATTCATTTCCTTGCATTGCATTTCCTTTCCTTGCCACTCCGTGTCATTCCATGCATTTCCTTTCCTTTCCTTTACTTTCCTTTCCATGCCATGCAATGCCTTTACTTTTCATGTATTTCCATTCCATTTATTACATTACCTTTCTTTTCCATGCCATGCATTTCCTTACCATGTCATGCCATGCCCTGAATTGTCTTTCCTTGCCTTTCCATGCCATGCGTTACATTTCCTTGCATTGCCTTGTCATGCCATGCCATGCCTTCCCTTTGCATGCCTTTCCATGCCATGTCGTACCATGCCTCACCCTTCCTTCCCATGCATTTCCTTTCCATGTCATGTCATGCCATGCCTTTCCTTGCCATCCATTACTTGCCATACCTTTCCTTGCCATGCCATGCCTTTCCTTTCCTTGCCATGGTATGGTATGGTATGGTATAGTATGCGCTTCCATCCCATGACTTGCCATGGTATGGTATGGTATTCCTGGCCATGCCATGCCTTTCCTTTCCTTCCCATTTTATGGTATGGTATGCATTTCCATGCCATGCCATACCTTCCCTTGCCTTCCCATGGTATGGTATAGTATGGTATGGTATGGTATTCCTTTCCTTGCCTCGCCATGGTATGGTATGGTATGCCTTGTCTTGCCTTTCCTTCCTTTTCCTTGCCAAGCCATGGTATGGTATGGTATGGTATGCCTTTCCTTCCCATGGTATGGTATGGTATGGTATGGGATACTTTTCCTTGCCTCACCATGGTATAGTATGGTATGGTATCCCTTGCCTTGACTTTCCTTGCCTTTCCAATCCATGGTATGGTATAGTATGGTATGCCTTTCCTTGGTATGGTATGGTATGGTATCATATGGTATCCTTGGAATGGTATATATGGAAAGGTATGGTATTCATTTCCTTTCCATTCCATTCCATGGTATGTTTTGGTATGGTATGATATGGTATCCTTGGTGTAACATCCCCTTCATTACAGCCACGAGCGAAGAATATTTTTTTTGTTTTTTTAGAATTAAGAGGCAATAAGGAAACGATGACAATGGTTTAACTGCACCACATACAATGAAAAAAATCACACAACCCAGGAAACAGGAAACTACAAATCCACTCACTAGCACAAGGGAAACTAGGAAAACATGGGCAGTATAACAAGGAGGAACGACTACCCGCCCGACGCAACAAGACACTCTTACACACTAGAGGACAACTTCCCCTTCCTGACACAACGACATCGAAAAAAAAGACTAGAACCTAAAGGCACGTGAACCAAACGCATGAAGGCATTCCACCCATGCACCCAAGAAACTTACCATGCTCAACAACACTCTCCAACACACACCGAATCCGACCAATTTTTTGTTCGCCACTATCCCATGGGGTGTGCCATGATGAGTCAATGCATGTTGGGGAGTGTTGTTGAGCATGGTAAGTTGCTTGGGCGCATGGGTGGAATGCCTTCGTGCATTTGGTTCGTGTGGCTTGAGATTCTAGTATTGTTTGTCAACGTTGTTGTGTTGGGAAGCAGAAGTTGTCCCTTAGCATGTAGGAGTGTCTTGTTGTGTCAGGAAGGTAGTCATTCCTCCTTGTTATACTATGCATGTTTCCCCAGTTTCCCTTGTGCCAATGAATGGAGTCATAGTTTCCTTTTGCCTGGATTGTGTTCTTATGTTCATTGTCTGTGGTGCGATTAAACCATTTTTGGCGTTGCCTTCTTGCCTCTTAATTCTAAAAAACCAAAAAAAAAATTGCTTCGCCTATGGCCGTAATAAAGAGGATGTTACACTTGCCATGATATGGTATGCCATGCCTTACCTTTGCATTCCCTGATATGATAAAAAACTGAGACTCAGATGGAAAAATTGTCAGCTGTAATTGATCAAGAGCACTGGTTTTCAGCTACTGGGGCCCCTTCACTCTCATTTCGTCAACTGAAAAACTGTTTGTTGGAGTATCTTCAGCACCAGGGTTTTTCTCACTGATGCATCATTCAATTTTTGAAGAGGATGGTGATTTTCAAGAACACTTTGTTGGGAATTTTTGGGTAGTGTAGTTGCGTCGGCCTTATGCAAACTCATACTGGGACTCTTATGAAAAAATTGTCAATTTCATTAGGTTCGGAGCACTGGGTTTCAGCTAGTGGGGCCCCTTCATTGTCATTTTGTGCATGGGAAGAAAAGGAAAGGCATGGGAAGTCAAGGAAAGGCAAGGGATGGCATGGAATGGAAATTCAAAGCAAGGCAAGGCATGGCATGTAAATACATGGCATGGAAAATCATGGCAAGGCAAGGCAAGGCATGGCAAGGAAAGGAAAGGAAAGGAATGGTAAGGCAAGGAAAGACAAGTGAAGGCATGCCAAGGAAAGGCATGGAAAGGCATGGAAAGTGAAGGGAAGTGAAGTTAAGGTAATGAATAGAATGGGAAGGCATGGAAAGGAAAGGCATGAGAAGGCAAGGCAAGGCATGGAAAGGCAAGGCAAGACAAGGAATGGCATGGCATTGCAAGGCAGGGTAACGCAAGGAAAGGAAAGACGTGGCATGGAAAGGAATGGAAATGCAAGGAAAGGCATGGGAAGGAAATGAAACGAAAGGTAAGGATAGAGCATGGAATGGAAAGCAAAGGAAAGGCAAAGCATGGCATGGAAAGGTATGACAAGGAAAGGCAAGATATGGGAAGGAATGACAAGGAAAGGAAAGGCAAGGAAAACCATGACATGGCAAGGCATGAAATGGGAAGGAATGGCAAGGTATGAGAAGGAATGGAAAGGTAAGGAAAGGAGAGGAATATCATGGGAAGGCATGGTAAGGAAAGGCATGGGAAGTATTGTAAGGTAATTAAGGAAATGAGTATCGTAACTTTGATGAGTTCTTTATTGGAATTGTTTTTAGTTGGAGGTTTTTACCAATAACCAAGTTTGTAAAGTGGTATATGACTTGACATGTTTTATAATCTTTAAATACATAACCTCATTTCTTTTGTGTTCTTTCATCTTGTGTCAGATATTCTCTTTTAATAACCATCGAACCAATCAGAAATTTAATGCCTTTGGAGTCTGTTACTAATCAAATTAGGGTCTTCTTTCCCTGTAAGCATCATTCTAATCGGTAATAAGTGCCCCAATTATTATCTTTTATGGAAACCACTACGTAAATGTGTCGTGCGAAAAATAGAGTGCCAAATTGTGAGTCCACTAAATGACCAAAGCATAAAACATTAATTCTAGTTATTCAAAATTTAATAAAAGGAATCAACAAACCTAGGAATATGTGATCTAAGACATGATCATAATCTATTGAAACACTTTATTGTTCCTCCTCCAACTAGGATAAATCCATATTTATAAGGTGACCAATGTGGAGTGATACATGATCACATCTATCAACCCAGTTTTTCGATTCACAATCATCCCACTAATTACTACTACATTGTCTAATTTTCTAACTGAATGGAATCCATGAGTGCCCTATATTTCTTTGCATCCATACCATTGTGATCAATTTACATTGACCACCTCCCAAAAATATCTATGTACATGTCCTTTCTTGTGTGATTGGTATTCAAGGGTTCCTGTTCCCTATCCCATTACTGAAGAACACCATTAAACAATGGAATTTGCATCTCGAATGAGGGAAGTAGTTGTGAAATTCATTTCTTTCATCCATAATTATTTTTTTATGCATGCACCTACTCCATCATGCTCCCCTTTCCTGTGACCAGACTCAAAATAGTTCCAAATGTGTGGTACCTTTAGTTTTTTGTGAAACATACAGAACCATTGAAATACACAAGCATTTTCAACTGGCTCGAACAACCATATGACCAAATCCAATGTTGATCCATCTTTGTCTTCTTCTCCTTAAGGTGATGATAGAACAAATGAAAACAATGTTGTACGTAGGATAATTCATGGCACAGATCATCGCCTATGTATAAGTGATTCTCTTTCAACATAACTATGTTTTTTTCATTACTATCTAGTCCATGCATGTACATGTGATATGGACCATTATGTTGAATTTCTCTGAGTTATAATATTGGGTTTGGATCTTATTTTGTGCTTGAAGGGTGTAGTTCTCAAAAAAATAAACCATTGATAACACAGTAACAACATGAAATGTATATCTGCATATTCTAAAATGCTTGTCCTACCATCGAGCCACGTGGAGATGTTGAACATAATGTCATGTCTTTTCGACAAAGTCCTTCATGAATGCACAAAATGATAAAGATTTTGTTAGCGCCATCATTTTTTCAGTTAGATTCAGTCTTATTCAAGTCATGGTCCATGTGTCAAAGAATGTGAGGTTAGGTACCGAATAGCGAATGGTTTGAAGTCATAAGTGGTCGATTAGCCCTTGGAGTCAGGAAGGGATGTCAGAACCAAAAAATATAAGTGGTAAAGGTATTTTCCCAAAGACTCGGGTCCTCTCAGAGGAGAAGGTTTTACATGCCAAAGGTCGAGGCAATTTGTTAAATATAAGTCATGTCGGTAGACATAATGACCATCACCAACACATTTTGAAGTCATAAAGAGTGAAAAATTATGGCGCTCATATCACATATACTCTTCAACTCTTATCAGTCGTACTTTACAAACCCTGAAGTGTACTAGTCTTGTAGATGTGCTGC
>JASDQU010439070.1:0-26557 GCA_032191745.1 Picea mariana | reverse complement strand
ATCTCCATGAAAAATATCTGACAATTGGTGCATTTAGATAATCTTGGAACACATTGCATCCACCCGCACTCCATACCCTTGTACCCTCTCATGTTTTAAGATTAACTAATTTTGTAGTTGACCATTTGGCTAATGAGTATGCCTCGAGGAAATTTCAAAATTGGTATTTGGACAAGTGTTGGGTTCTAGAGAGTCTGCTAAGGGATGATTGCCTAAGCCTTGGTAGCACTAATCATATTCACCCAGATTGGGTGTTGGGACGATATGGAAGACCTGCATAACATTGGAGTGGTACATCTTAAAATTCCTCAAAGGAATAATTCCTACATATGATAACTACTGGAGATGGTTGGAGGTTGGTGGTTCACCTTCACCAACATTTATGGCAACACAAGCTTGCAATGTGATGAGACTAGTGGAAATAATGGTTTATCAAGTAGTTATTCCATGGGTACGAGATATAGAAAGACACATAAACAAGGATTACAATGTGGACATACTACATGTGGAATATACTTAAAGGTAAAGAGTCATGTGTTCGGTAAGATTTCTGAGGGACCCATGTAAATCGTCATGTTTTAGTTCTTCTAATTATCTATTTTATCAGTTTGATAACTTTGTCTTAGTTATTTCTCGTTATGATAAACAATATTTTTATTTTGGAAGTCAAACATTATGGCCAACTTAACTGAGACCCAATGAACTAATAACATGTTTTTCTATTTTTTTATTTTTTTTTATAATTTCCCTAGTAAGAAACAATCATAGTTATTGTACAATTGTATTTTCTACCTTTTCAACACAAATTTATACCCTATTTTAGTAAAAAAAACATGAAATATATATATTCCACACATTTAAATTATATATATATATATATATATATATATAAACCTTACATTAAAGAAATTATTAAATATAATATTCTTTTAAATGATTCAGTTTCATTATACTTTTATAAAAATATATTAATAAGATTAATACAATATACTTTATAATAATACTTACCAAAAAAACATGAAATATATATAATCCGCACATTTAAATTATATATATAAATCTTACATTAAAAATATTATTAAATATAATATTCTTTTAAATGATTCATTATTAAATATCGTTTCATTGTACTTTTATAAAAATATATTAATAAGATTAATATAAGCATATAGGGGCTTTCGCAGTGCAAGATATTAGATATTATTTTTTGGATTAACTGCGTAGTGTAAGTCATTAATCTATGACCCATATCTATGAGTATTAGTCGCAACTGACCAATAATTCTCATGATTTGAATAGTCCACTTAGCACTCATTGCATCAGGTGATGCTCACAGGGGTGAAGAAGTGGGATTGAAACCAACGAAATGAATCGCATAGCATCAATCATCACTTCCGAGGCTTGCACCCGGTAACCAGGACTCCCCAGGTGGTCACCCATCCCAGGATGCCTTTGGCTCAAGCGCGCTTAACTGTGGAGTTTTCCCCACAATCAAGCCCACTTAGCTTGCTACCCCATTTGCAAAACCTTAGCAAGTATTGTGCCTTATGAACTATGCAGTTAGAGCTCCCTTCATAAGGCACAATACTTGTTAAGGTTTTGCAAATGGGGTAGCAAGCTAAGTGGACTTGATTGTGGGGAAAACTCTACACTTAAGCATGCTTGATCCAGAGGCATCTTGGGATGGGTGGCAACCTAGGGAGTCATGGTTACCAGGTTCAAGCCTCGAAAGTGATGATTGATGCTACACGATTCATTTCGTTGGTTTCAATCCCACTTCTTCACCCCTGTGAGCATCACCCGATGCAATGAATGCTAAGTGGATTATTCAAATCATGAGAATTATTGATCAGTTGCGACTAATACTCATGGATATGGGTCATAGATTAATGACTTACCGCCAAAAATAATATCTAAGATTAATATAATATACTTTATGTTAATATTCATGTCTCATAATTGATAACTACATACTTAACACATTACAATAAATATTTATTAAACTTAAATTAAAATAATATACTTTTAAATAGAATATTATTAAATATCATTTCATTATACTTTACTTATTATATATTTTAATAATATTATTTAAAATGTAATGTGTTAGGGTTAAATTAATATAATATAGTTTATGTTAATATTAATGTCTCATAATTGATAACTACATACTTAACATATTAAACTAAATATTTATTAAACTTACATTAAACATAATATATTTTTAAATACAATATTATTAAATATTATTTTATTATTCTCTAATTATTATATATTTTAATAATATTATTGGAAATGTAATCTGTTAGAGTTAAACACTTAAGGAATATGGAAAAAAAAGAGTGATAGAAACCATTATCCTAGTAATTTTTTTAAGAGTAATCCAAATGCCAAGTTTATGTCTTTATACATGTATAAACCTTAAGTAGACCTAATGAAATGGTTAAGAATATATATTTCCTCTTAAAAGGTCAGAGATCCATCTATATGCTTGTTTTAACAATGGTATTATAGCATTAATGCCTAAAATTCGCTATAGTAATTGTCCATAGATGATTTTATGCTTGTCCAGAAATGATTCCTCTACCTCTAATATATTAGATAGAACATTTTTTTCTTTGGGAATTTATCATTCCCCTGTAGAAACGTTTATGCAATCTATCATTCTATGTTCTCAGTCCTCTCAGATATGAGTCCTGGGTTTTGTCTATGCTCCTTTCACATTAATTCCATTTCAATGCATTTCGTTCAGATTTGGGTGAGATGTAACTGAAATCACCCATTCGGCAGCTCGGTAGTAAAATTTATTTTGACATTACCACATTGCACTCTGCTATTTCCGTCCACGAGTGCGAATACCCAAACATCAACGCGCAGAGGTGATCGAGGTTTTTTTATACTCTCTATCCCCAGCCACGGCCTCCAGAAAGACCATTTAAGCCACGAATTTTCTTTATGCTTGCGATGGTGATGTCGCCTCTAAACATTCACACTCACTCATGGTTCTCCCTGATTGCACTCACTCATGGCTAACCGGTGCACTTAATGCAAGAAGTSTATTAGATTGACAAGTTTGAAGGGTCACCATGGCGATACCGTTTTCTCCTTACATCATTATTTTGAAACACTTGATTTCCTATTTCATTATAGAAAGGTTCGGCAGTTGTATCAGAAAAATAGGAGCTCCTGTTTTTATTGTTTGTATAGTTATTGGAGAAGGGCACATTTAATGATCTTTTAATCTAAAATCTTAATCTAATGGCTAGCATTTGAAAACGCTAGCATATTTTTTGTAGTCCTCCTAAATTAATAAATAAAACCTAATTTTCATAATTTCTTAACATTTTTAAATACATACTTTAAGGTGTTTACTTTTTCACATTTACTTAATCATATTAAAAAATTACTGTTTAATCATTTAATTACCAAATTTAAATAATTAACTTAATTAACATTAAATATTTACTTCAACATTAACCTTTTATTTTTTTACATTTCAGCTACCTACCGACTGCCCCAGCTACGGTTAACTTACTCTGCCCATTAAACTTTTATCTCTTTACATTTCCGCCAGCCACATCTCCCATAAAGATGCTGTTTAATTATGAAATAAATTTCTTTATTAATATACCTCGGTAGGGTTTGCTAGCCAGTCCTCGTGGATTTTATGTCTTACCTAAACGAGATCGAACAACATTTTCTTCCTCTTTTCACAATACAATGTTTTCACAAGCACCAAAACCCTATCCATATTAATAAAGAAAATTGTCCTATCCATATTAATAAAAAAAATTGTATTTTTTCAATTAAATTGATTAAGAAAAATTTATTTCTTGGTGCATAATATCCAGGGTTTTAAAACATCACTTATTCACTAGTCAATTGTATAAAATGAATTTATGGTAAATTCATTTATTTACTTTGTTAGCACAACCACAATGAATAGGATAGCATATTTTATTTACAAACTCTAAATAAGGTTTATGCTAAAATTAAGGTTTGTAAATTATAAATAGGATAGCATATTTTATTTACAAACTCTAAATAGGGTTTATGCTAAAATTAAGGTTTGTAAATTAAATGTCTTATTCGTTCATCAACCACGTCCATGATGGGTTAATTTTCATTGAGAATTGTTCAATGATTTCCTTTCCAAGGATTGGGGTTCTTATAGACATAGTTCTCATGTCGTTTGATGCATTGTATCTATTCCTTTCAAATAAAATACCTCTATGTGTATCAAAGTCCTGACTTAATGTAATCTTGTTGTTTTTCTTCCTAAAAGAAGGAAATCTATGTCAAGTCATTTGACTTCTAGCTAAGTGCTAAATGCTTTTTAATGTAATCTTGTTGTTTTTCTTCCTAAAAGAATAAATCTATGTCAAATCATTTGACTTCTAGCTAAGTGCTCAGTGCTTTGAACTTTCTAGTAGGATTAGCAAGAAGCCAAGTGATGTGTAAGTCAGTGCTTAAATGACTTGAATTGATGAACTATTGGAGTTACTAAACGTTCTAATAATATCTTCTGTAGACAATATAGTCTCAAGTGACATAGAAACTCTCACTAATGTTCTAACATATTCGAGGGAAAAAATCAAATTTCTTCAGCTTCAATAACAACTCCAACAAGAAGAAATACTTGCGAAATAATCATCATTTTGAAATGGTCCTCATTAAGAACAATTCTCCTTTTTAATTTGAGAATGATTCCTTTCGATAGCTAGCACGCCCATAAGCAAATCTTGGGAAGAAATAATCAACAACAAGCACATACCAAGATTTGGATACAAAATGGAATTGACTTATCACATTCCATATTATAGTGTTGAATTCCTTCAAGAATATTCATCTTCAGCTACTCTAGTTCAAGAGAAGATTCTAAAATGCCAAAATAGTTAGTGATTTGGTCATATGGAAGATCAATGTTTTGATATTCATCCTTGTAAGGATTGTAGAAAGGATAATCATCATTCCGAAAAATGTTTGAAATAAAAGAAATATGCAAGAGTAAATGAATTCATTTTTTAGTATTGACACATATTTTAGTGGAAAATTTTCCATCTTCTCACTTTGTACCTAATAGGGAAGAATAATATCAGTGATTGAAAGTGAGGCTTCATGTTTCAAAGTCTCATCAATAGAGAAGTAACCATCGACTAGTAACAAATGAGCGTGATTTGGTTTATGGTCATCCCAAAACAACGAGATTGGTTTGTGATTTTCCTTAAACCTCCATTTAGGATAAGACTTACGAATTATGCTAGACAATAGTTTTTGGTCATCTTTAATCCTTTATTTGAGAGCACTTCCAATTAGTGAAGCATTAGATTATAGCTAAATTAGAAAATGTTATGGGAACCTTTGATACTTTGAGCCAAGTTCCAAGGTTTGTGGTATTCCTAAACCACCACCAACATTTAGTAGAATACATGAGCTTCTACTAGCCATTGGGTTTTTTGTCATCCCAAAACCACCATATTCAGAGATCACATTCAACCATTGGTAGTAATCTGTTAGGGTTACACACTTGAATGAATGTGAAGAAGAAACTAACATGAACCATAATCAAGAGTCCAAGAGACCTCTTGGAAGATTACTCAAATGGTCAAGCTCATATATTTATACGTGTATCATATTAATGAAATGGTAATCCATGTTTATCCATCATGCACATTCTAACAAATATGATGATGATGATGATGATTAAAATCCACTAATTAAGATGGTAAGGAATTACTTGGAATTATTTAGATCTTTATTTATGTGTCTCAAATTCCTATTTATTATTATCATTATGGTCTCTATCCCTAACACTATCTTTTCAATTTTGAATTATTGCTCATTTGTCTTCCTTCCTTGCTTCCTTTACATTTTGAAATTCCTTCCTTAATTTATCTTGGTCTTCTCGATTTATGTTCAATTATTTTTTTGAGTCTCTTTTCTTCTATTATGTAAGTTATTTCAATTTGTGACTAGTATGTCCTCATTTTGTTGTTATTTTATACCAAAAATTGTGAGGTCCAAGGATCTTTTGTGAATTTCATGATCCAAATTTATTATCTTATTCATTTCATCTTTCATGGGTTTGATATCCAATTTATTTTCAACACTAATTATGGCCAAATTGTTAGTTAATTTTTCTTCTATCTTTTTAAACCTATGTTTAATGTTGAGATTTTATTTGGCCTCTTCTTCTTAGGTTAAACATTTTTATTTTTCCATTTCTTGTACTCTAGCCTCCATTTTCTGCAAGTGAGTCTCTAACCCTAATATTCTATTATCTATCTATGTATGAATATTGTCTTCTAACAATCTAAATTCATTATCAAGCATTGCCTCTAACTCTGTTTGGAGTTTCATTTCTCTCTCTACTTTCATTTTCTCTAATGATTCTATATGTTCATCAGGGCTCTATAGGGTGACTTTGTCATACCTCCCCTTGAGAGGTTGAGGTTTGGGAATATGTGGTGAAATTATCATATTGAAGAGAAAATAAAATAAGTAAAAGAAAGAATTTATTCATGTGATTTGCCAACAACATGAAACCATCATTCTAATTTTAAGCCTCCTCTCAATTGCATTCAAATTCAAATATGTTCAAAGTAGAATCCCTTCACCATTTAAATTCATGTTCAAATAAACCCTTTGTACTCACCTCACTAGAGAGTATAAATCTCCTTTCAAATTCACTAGGAAACCTCCATTCAATTTACGCATTAATCTCTAATAATTATTTTATAACCATATATTGAACACAATAAAATAACTAGCAACAACCACTTTACCATTTTCGGCATTTCCAAACTTATGGATCCAATCAACGTATATCAACCACTTTTATAAAGTGGTTGTTTCTAGTTGATGAATAATGTATTGATACATAATTAATGTATTAAGTAACTATTAAATTAATGTAATAATAATAGTGTATCAATGTAATACATTAATGTATTATATTAATTTATATAAATTAATGGTCTATTAATTTATTAATGTAATGTACTACATTAATGTAAGGGTAAGTGCACGAAGTTCGTGGCCGAAAAAGTTTGAATCCATGCAAAAAGAATGCACACTCGTAGGAAAGGTACACATTCTTAGGAAGGCGCACACATTTCTAAACCTTTAGGTTTGAAGGTGGTCGAACCTCCATGAGGATTTCCATGTAGTTTTAGTAGAAAAAATGTGTGCATGTTTTTAAGAATGTGTGCACGTTCCTACTTATAAATTTTTTTAAGAGGGCACAAGCACGATTTGTGGCCATTTTGCACCAACGGTGCTCACGTTTATACTCTCATTGAGAGAATATAGGATCTAGAGAGGAAGGATATTTGCATCGTGTCGAAGTATGTTTGATTAATCTTATTTTTAACCCAATTTTGGTCATTTCCAATTTAGTTTTTTTCTTCCAAGAATTTAAATTAAAAAAAAAATTGTAATTTTGTAATTTAATTAAAAAACCAACCTAACTTATATGCCATGGATTTTAAATTACAACATATATAATAAAATGGAAACGCGAGACAATGAAAACCACTCAAAATAAAACCAAGAAGATCAAAACCCCAACCCACCACAACCACCCAATGTAAACACTCAAATTGATGAGGGGTTGGTTATATTAAGAATCCTTGATGAACAATTAAGGGGCACTAGAGAGCCCAACATAGTTTCCTTGGCCACTTCTTTGGACATTATTGTGAAGTCCGTTGAAAGTTCCCAAGGGAAATTGACCTCTATTTATTATTATAGGGCAAGAATGTATGAGTACTACAACACTTGTTTGGACAAAAACCAAGTCAAATATCTAGAAATTTCAAAACCACAAATATTGTCCATTTTTAGGGATCTTAGAACTGGACAAGAACTACCATTGAAAAAAAAAAAAACTAGCCATTGATTGATGCATCCATCCCCAGATTAGTCAAAATTGTATGGATATGTGGTATATGGTTTGTGATAAACCTCCCTGAAATAATAGAGAGATGCCCTTATATTTTCTGAGAAAATTATGGGTTCAGTTTATTTTGGGTAAGCATGTTAACTACTTTGAAATTGGAGACTTACATGGGGTGGGTATAGGGTCCACACATGACCTATAGCATGCGCGACATGACCCTGTGTTAGTTCCTCATCCCCCCATGTAAATGCCTAACCCCCCTACCCAACAACCTTCTATTGCAGAGATCTTGGAAAAAGTAAAGCTAGTCATTTCATTATTGATTCGTAGCCTAGTGCACCACAGTATATTTGTTGAACTAACTGGGTAGAAGGTGCCAAACAATGACATTGATAGAGGGGTTGGAGGTTCAAAATACACAACATATTACAATGAGGAGAGGGAACATGGACATGACATTCGTCTATGTGAACCTCATAGATGCTTGAGTTGGGGGTAGACATGTTATGGGCCTATAGAACCCATTTAACATCATAGTTTCATGGAGGAGGTTAGTATTGTAACCATCTTTATGTTTTTCATCATTATATATTTATTTTTTATTATGTGTATTTATATCGATATTTTATTGTATTTTGTTTTGTAGTTTTTATGTCCTAGCAATAGACGCTCTACGTCGATGGATGCATTAGTGCCTAGCCCCACCACTGATGTGAAAATAGAGGAATCTTGTTCATTGGGTACACCCCAAATGCAGGTATGTGTCACATAAGATAAATTCACCATATTCATTTATTTACTTTATGGCATCCTCAAATTTTTAATGTTCTCATGTTTCTATAGGATTTGGAACTAGGGGATGTCAGAGAATGTTCATTTACGATGGACAAGTCACTTGTGTTACATGTATCATTTGTAGAGTTAAATATCATATAATTCTCAGATTATTTGTGTTTATGTTTTTCAATTTTACTATTTGGTACTAGTGGTTCAATTTTATTGATATGTATGGAGGTTGTGGATATATTTCCTAGCTATAGTACTATTACACTCCTTGATCACCTGGGCATTGCCTCTAGGTTACCTTTCTACAACCCTAGGGTGTTTCAATCATGTGTATAGCATGTGGGGGTTCATCATATCCCACACTCAACATTTACATCAGCCCCATCGACTGAGACTACCAAAGTAGAGGTTGTCTAAGAGAAGGTTGTACAACCTAGTGCAACATATTTCAGTGAATCTCCATCGAGGCCTGAGATATTCACGCTGAGATAATTCATTCATGATAAATTTTTTTGTTTCATGAATTCTATTTTATGCATATTTGTTTAATTTTCTTGACTTTATCCTTGTATCTAATGTAGGGTGGAATCATAGAGAGAATGGGGTCACGGAGGAGGGTAACACCCTCACGATTGATAATATCATATGCAATGAGTTGTCTCAGGTTAAATTACAAAGTATCATTTTGTATGTTTATTAATTCATTGAAGAAAGAAAATTATAACAATGTTTATTCTTTGAGCAATGTCCATAGCGTCGAATCATGCCTAGGCCTAGAACCTCTCCAGATGATTCCTCAAGCAAGAGAAGAAACATTGATTTCCAGGATGCTCCTCAGGGTGGCAAGGGTGGAAGTCAATGATTGACCAACTACTTCCATTTTGTATCTAGGCCACCATATGTATTTTTTTTATGTTAGGGCACTTGTTTTTTCTTTTTATATTGGGCATGATTTCCCATTTTGTAAAAAATAAAAAATTTAGACGATGTTGAATACACACACACACAAAAACAAACACACATTTGATGACACTTTTTTTTATTAATCTCATTGTTTCTGCATTTTATGTTGATGAATATGTCAATTTCAAAATTGTGAATTCGAGAGTGTATCAATTTTATGTATATTAATCCCTTGATATTTTTCTAAAGTGATTATATTTATACTTTTATTATGCATTAAGGAATATATTATGGTGGAAAAGACAGATAAGTGTTAAATACATAAGCAATTAATGGTTCTCAGGTAGCATTTCTTGCTAATCAATCATGTATCCCTACATCATCGATAGATCATTCCTTCTTAATTATTTGCATGAATGCTATGGATATTCATATTCTAACTCACAACCAACAATTCATGGACTACCTCTTGAATTATCTCCATCTAAATCCAATGACAATCCACACTTAATTAGTGGTCACTTGAAAATTGACCTAATAAATGGCATATTACAATAATTTATTATAGAAATAATTTTTCTCATTTATCTTCTACATAATTGTAAATCACTTATCAATCTCATCTCTAAGTTATGTCAAATTAACCTCCACAACTAGTACTATAATTACTCAGTTACGAATATGACATAAGCTAAAATTCAATTATGCAAGTACACAACATTTGGACAACCAAAACACCATATATATTTAGAATATGAAGTACATGCACCTACCAATATTTTATCGGGGCCAGTTAGAAGTTGGGCTCTTCAAACCAAAGCGATGGAAATCATAAGATAAAACTATCCAATAGCTCACTCCATTAGAGATAACAAACAAGGTAGCATACATAATGGTAAGTCCTTTTGGGAACCTACATTTGTATCCCACACTTGTACAAGATCAACTCCCTCTATATTCTCAGTAACAAGCACATTAGATATCGCTAGGGTTTTAAAATGCCACAAAACCCTAACTTATTCTCTTACGAGAGATACATGATAAACGTATTTATTTTCTCCTCTAGGTATAAGTACTAGTATTCCTAGTCTCCTTAGGACAAAACCTTGACCCTAGTCTTCCCTTTACATTCCTTTGATAATCCTAGTTGTTAGTTTCTTAGTTCATTCAATCCATAATTTAACCATTTTATCAGTCACACACAGTATTCCCCTCTCTATGCATGACATATATAAAATCATTTGATTTATGTGTAACCCTTCATAAATTCCAAAAAGATGAATCAATGACTCATTAATGCATCCATGTTTATTTATCTTCTGTAGTGGGTATATGTAAATTTTGTTAAACCCATCAATTATAAATAATATTTATTCAGTCTTCTATGATGTCGACTAAACTTATTGATTTTGATCAATAGAATGGAAGAGTTCACATGGAAACTAGATCTTAGAATGGGTCTCATTTTCCACATACAATAAATGTTTTGAGATTACATTTCATGACACTCTATCGAAGGTAATGCTATGCTACAAAAATTCCTCCAAGGATACCTGAAACCATTATTAGTTTCCATTCACCGTCTATGAGAGTTTATTGCACATTCCTACCCAATTTTGGGGTTAGAGAACACAAGGAGAGAAAGGATCCTCTCAAACCCAATCCCACAAACCTGTTGATGTCATTCCATTTCCATGCCATGCCTTTCCATTCCATGCCTTTCCATGCCATGTCGTTGTCATGCCTTTCCAAGTCATTCCATAGCATGTCATTTCCATTTCATTTCTATTTCCACACCATTTCCATGCATTGTAATGACATGCCATTTCCATGCAATTTCCATGCCTTGCCAAGGCATTCCAGGTCATTTCATTTCCATGCCATTTTCAAGCCATTCCATGTCATTTCCATGCCATTTCCAAGACATTCCATGCCATACCATTTCCATGCATTTCCTTCACCATTCCATTTCATTGGCAAGTCATGCCATGCCCTGCCCTTTCCATTTCCATGAAATTCCATTTTCATGTAGCTTCCCATGTCTTCTCATGTAGTTTCCCATTTTAACCTATATAAAAATAAATATAACGTTCCATAAAATTATGCAAGGAAAAACTCAAATGAAAATGTGGATTGCAATGAAACAAGAATATTTGGTTTTGATCGAAAAAGCCACAGTGTTTTCAATAGATTGGACATGCGGTGCATATAAAGAAGACACACACTGAGAACTATCTCCACACCAATTCCCATCACCACCCCAACCAGAAACTAGGTGTCTTAAAAACCTTAGCCACCAGATCCATAAGAATCTCTGATGAAACACACTTAGATAAGGAAACAGATCACCTTACCAAGACTTTTAGGAACATAGGGTATAAACAAAAAGACATTAAGAACGCAATAAACAAAGCCTTAGAAATAACCCGCAATAATCACACTGCCCCTAAAAAACAAAACTTGAATAGAAGTGCCTACCTTCCGTACATCCAAGGAGTGACTGATAAAATTGCAAGAGTACTCAGTAAAAAAGAGATTAAAACCTCCTTCAAACCCCTTGTAACCATCAAACAGAGTATAAGATCCATTAAAGACAAACTTAACCCTCACAATGGCAAAGGAGTCTACAAAATAGAGTGCTCATGTGGTAACTACTACATTGGTGAAACCGGTCGCTCCTTCCAAGTTAGGATAAAAGAACATGGAGCTGACATCAAGAACGAACACATCCGCACCTCTACCCTAGCTGAACACTCCATCAAAACTAGACACCATGTTCGCCTTGAAGAGACCAAAATCCTCGCCAAAGAGAATCACCTCTTCAAACAGTGTATTAGAGAACCCATTGAAATCCGTAAACATCCTAGTAACCTTAACAGAGACATTGGGTTAGAACTGAGCGAAAACTGGCTCCCCTTGTTCCACAAAAAACAACAATAAACTTTGGTAATTTTCTTTTCTTATTATAAATCAAAACTTTTCATAGGAAAACCCCTCCCATTTAAACAACCTAATAACCTCTTATAAAACATAAGAAACTAATTGATTAATATTAATTAACCCCGTAGTAATAAAACACTTAGAATATAAATTAACAAGAAAAGAAAAAACCCTAATCTTATGAATTACTTGATACCTATAACCTAACCCTAGAACCTATTATTCTTAATGAAGACATTAGTACACAACATTAAATTAATAAGAACCCATTATTTACCTTATAACAAAAGAAACCCTAATGTTAAACCCAAAAAAAACATTTAATCCGTTTATACCTTAACCTCATATTAATTAACCTAACACTAAAATAAAAATTTAAGAATCCAATTTTTACCTACTAACTAAACCCAACTAAACCCTAGAACATTAAATGATTAAATATAAATAAGAAACCCTAAAATTATTAATAAACTATTATAACCTTTAATAAACAAAAATTTCATAAACCCTAGAAATATCTTATAAAATAATTAAATTTATTAAATAATTTTACTTAGCCGACACTAAGAAACTTTCCCATTTCCACTATTTATACTAGCTCTTCCTTTTCTCTTAAACCCACGATCTTTGTCCTGAAGATGGATCCTGATCTGGATCCAAAACTTCGACAATCTATTGACAACACTGTGGCTTTTTCGATTAAAACCGAAAATCCCAACCACAACAATCTCACTCATCAGAAACAAGAATAACAAAAAAATAAACATTTCCATGCCTCACAATTAAACCCTTAGAATACACCTTGATGTCTTTTATTACATTTATGTCATAATTTTTATCCCTTTAGGGATATCATTTCTTGAATATTGTAGGGTTATCATGTGTCATCTTGCATTTCAGCATGCATTTTTTATCTAAACCCTAGTATATGATTTCATTTTTATCCCCCTTTCATTTAATGATTATTTATTTTAAGGGTTGTTATATTTTTCCTTATCTTGCCTTGCCTTGGATTTCCTTTCCATGTCATGCCATTCCATGCCTTTCCTTTACAGTCCCTTCCATTCCATGCCTTGCATTTCTTTTCCTTTCCATGCCATTCCTTGTCATGCAATTACGTTCCTTGCATTGTCTTTCCTTTCCTTGCCACGCCATGCCATGCCTTGAATTTTCATTCCTTGCCTTTCCACGCCATGTCATGCCTTGCCTTGACTTTACTTTTTTTTCCATTCCATGCCATCAAATGCCTTTCCCTTTCATGCCTTGCATTGCCTTGCCTTTCCATTCCATGAACTTCCATGCCATGCCATGCCTTTCATTGCCTTGATTTGCCTCTCCATGCCATGCCATTTCTTTCCTTGCCTTTCCATGCCATTCCATGACATGTCTTTCTTTTGCATTCATTTCCATGCCATGTAATGCTATTCCTTTCCATTTCTTATCATTTCTTGTTGTTCCTTGCCTTACCATGCCATCTCATGCCATACATTTCATTAGCATGCCTTTTCTTACCATTCCATGCCATGGATGACTTCCCATACATTGCCTTGCCATGACATGCCTTTTCTTTCCATGCCATGCCTTGCCTTGCCATGGTATGGTATGGTATGCCTTGTCATTCCATGCCTTACCTTTCCTTTCCATGGTATGGTACTATATGGTATGGTATGTCTTGTATTTCCTTTCCATGGTATGGCATGGTATCGTAAGGTATGCCTTGCCATGCCTTGCCATGGTATGGTATGTATTTATTTTCCTTGCCTTGCCTTTCCAAGCCATTGTATGGTATGATATGGTATGGTATCCTTGGCATGGTATGGCAAAGTATGCTATGGTAGGTTATGCCTTTCATTTCCATTCCATGGTATGGTATGGTATGATATGGTATGGTATGGTATGCCTTGCCTTTCCATTGCATGCCTCACAATTAAACCCTTGGAATACACATTGACACCTTTTATTACATTTCTGTCATAATTTTCATCCCTTTAGGTATTGATGTCTTGAATATTGTAGGGTTGTCATGTGTGATCTTTAATTTTAGCATGCATTTGTTATATAAACCCTAGTTTAATATTGCATTTTTAGCTCCCTTTAATTTAATGATTACTTGGTTTAAGGGATGTTAGATTTTTCCTTGTATTTCCTTGGCTTGGCTTGAATTTCCATGCCATGCCATGCCATTCCTTGTGTTTGCATTCCCTGCCATGTCATGCCTTGCATTAACTTCCATTTCATGCATTTCCATGCCATTCTTTTCCATGTCATTCATTTCCTTGCATTGCATTTCCTTTCCTTGCCACTCCATGTCATTCCATGCATTTCCTTTCCTTTCCTTTAATTTCCTTGCCATGCCATGAAATGCCTTTACTTTCCATGTATTTACATGCCATTTCTTACATTACCTTTCTTTTCCATGCCATGCATTTCCTTACCATGTCATGCCATGCCTTGAATTGTCTTTCCTTGCCTTTCCATGCCATGCGTTACATTTCCTTGCATTGCCTTGTCATGCCATGCCATGCCTTACCTTTGCATGCCTTGCCATGCCATTCCATACCATGCCTCACCCTTCCTTCCCATGCATTTCCTTTCCATGCCATGTCATGTCATGCCTTTCCTTGCCATCCATTACTTGTCATACCTTTCCTTGCCATGGTATGGTATGTTATGTTATGGTATGGTATGGTATAGGATGCATTTCCATCCCATGCCTTGCCATGGTATGGTATGGTATTCCTAGCCACGCCATGCCTTTCCTTTCCTTCCCATTTTATGGTATGGTATGCATTTCCATGCCATGCCATACCTTCCCTTTCCTTCCCATGGTATGGTATAGTATGGTATGGTATGGTATTCCTTTCCTTGCCTCGCCATGGTATGGTATGGTATGCCTTGTCTTTCCTTGCCTTCCTTTTCCTTGCCAAGCCATGGTATGGTATGGTATGCCTTGCCTTGCCTTCCCATGGTATGGTATGGTATGGTATGGGATACTTTTCCTTGCCCTGCCATGGTATAGTATGGTATGGTATCCCTTACCTTGACTTTCCTTGCCTTTCCAATCCATGGTATGGTATGGTATGGTATGCCTTTCCTTGGTATGGTATGGTATGGTATCATATGGTATCCTTGGCATGGTATATATGGCAAGGTATGGTATGCCTTGCCTTTCCTTTCCATTGCATGGTATGTTTTGGTATGGTATGATATGGTATCCTTGGTGTAACATCCCCTTCATTACAACCACGAGCGAAGAAATTTTTTTGTTGTTTTTTTAGAATTAAGAGGCAATAAGGAAATGACGACAACAGTTTAACCACACCACATACAATGAACAAAATCAAACAACCCAGGAAACAGGAAACTACGACTCCACTCACTAGCATAAGGGAAACTAGGAAAACATGCGCAGTATAACAAGGAGGAACGACTAACCGCCCGACGCAACAAGACACTCCTACACACTAAGGGACAACTTCCCCTTCCTAACATAACGACATTGACAAAAGAGACTAGAACCTAAAGGCGCTTGAACCAAATGCATGAAGGCATTCCACCCATGCACCCAAGCAACTTACCATGCTCGACAACACTCTCCAACACACATTGAATCCGACTAAGTTTTTGTTCGCCGCTATCCCATGGGGTGTGCCATGATGAGTTGGTGCATGTTGGGGAGTGTTGTCGAGAATGGTAAGTTTCTTGGGAGCATGGGTGGAATGCCTTCATGCATTTGGTTCCCACGCCTTTAGGTTCTAGTATTGTTTGTCAACGTTGTTGTGTTGGGAAGCAAAAGTTGTCCCTTAGCATGTAGGAGTGTCTTGTTGCGTCGGGCAGATAGTCGTTCCTCCTTGTTATACTATGCATGTTTCCCCAGTTTCCCTTTTGCCAATGAATGGAGTCATAGTTTCCTTTTTCCTGGGTTGTGTGCTTATGTTCGTTGTCTGTGATGCAGTTAAACCGTTTTCGGCGTTGCCTTCTTGCCTCTTAATTCTAAAAAAACAAAAAAAAAATTGCTTCGCCTGTGGTCGTAATAAAGGGGATGTTACACTTGGCATGGTATGGTATGATATGGTATGCCATGCATTACCTTTGAATTCCCTTATATGATATAAAAATGAGACTCATATGGAAAAATCATCAGTTGTAATGGATCAAGAGCACTGGGTTTCAGCTAGTGGGGCCCCTTCACTCTCATTTCGTCAACTGAAAAACTGTTTGTTGGAGTATTTTCAACAGTAGGGTTTTTCTCACTGATGCATCATTCAATTTTTGAAGAGGAGGGTGATTTTCAAGAACACTTTGTCAGGAATTTTTGGGTAGTGTAGTTGCGTGGGCCTTGTCCAAACTCATACTGGGACTCTTATGAAAAAATTGTCAATTTTATTAGGTCCAGAGCACTGGGTTTCAGCTAGTGGGGCCCCTTCATTGTCATTTTGTGCATGGGAAGAAAAGGAAAGGCATGGGAAGTCAAGGAAAGGAAAGGTATGGCATGGAATGGAAATTCAAAGCAAGGCAAGGCATGGCATGGAAAATCATGGTAAGGCAAGGCAAGACATGGCAAGGAAAGGAAAGGAAAGGAATGGTAAGGCAAGGAAAGACAAGGCAAGGCATGCCAAGGCAAGGCATGGAAAGGCATGGAAAGTGAAGGGAAGTGAAGTTAAGGTAATGAATGGAATGGGAAGGCATGGAATGGAAAGGCATGAGAAGGCAAGGCAAGGAATGGGAAGGCAAGGCAAGGCAAGGCAAGGCAAGGAATGGCATGGCATTGCAAGGCAGGGTAACGCAAGGCAAGGAAAGACGTGGCATGGAAAGGCATGGAAAGGCATGGAAATGCAAGGAAAGGCATGGGAAGGAAATGAAAGGAAAGGTAAGGACAGAGCATGGGATGGAAAGGAAAGGAAAGGAAAAGAATGGCATGGAAAGGTATGACAAGGAAAGGCAAGGTATGGGAAGGAATGACAAGGAAAGGAAAGGCAAGGAAAACCATGACATGGCAAGGCATGAAATGGGAAGGAATGGCAAGGCATGAGAAAGAATGGAAAGGTAAGGAAAGGAAAGGAATGGAAAGGAAGGGAAAGTGAAGGCATGGAAAGGAAAGGCATGGCATGGATATTGAATCCAAGGAAAGGAAAGGAAAGGAATATCGTGGGAAAGCATGGTAAGGAAAGGCATGGGAAGTATTGTAAGGTAATTAAGGAAATGAGTATAATACCTTTGATGACTTCTTTATTGGAATTATTTTTAGTTGGAGGTTTTTACCAATAACCAAGTTTGTAAAGTGGTATATGACTTGACATGTTTTATAATCTTTAAATACATAACCTCATTTCTTTTGTGTTCTTTCATCATGTGTCAGATATTCTCTTTTAATAACCATCGAACCAATTGGAAATTCAATGCCTTTGGAGTCTGTTACTAATAAAATTAGGGTCTTCTTTCCCTGTAATCATCATTCCAATCAGTAATAAGTACCCCAATTATTATCTTTTATGGAAACCACTGCGTAAATGTGTCATGCGAAAAATGGAGTGCCAAATTGTGAGTCCACTAAATGACCAAAGAATAAAACATTAATTCTAATTATTCAAAATTTAATAAAAGGAATCAACAAACCTAGCAATATGCGATCTAAGACATGATCATAATCTATTGAAACACTTGATTGTTCCTCCTCCAACTAGGATAAATCCATATTTATAAGGTTACCAATGTGGAGTGATACATGATCACATCTATCAACCCAGTTTTTCGATTCACAATCATCCCACTAATTACTACTACATTGTCTAATGTTCTAACTGAACGAAATCCATGAGTGCCCTATATTTTTTTGCATCCATACCATTGTGATCGATTTACATTGACCACCTCCCAAAAATATCTATGTACATGTCCTTTCTTGTGTGATTGGTATTCAAGGGTTCCTGTTCCCTCTCCCATTACTGAAGAACACCATTAAACAATGGAATTTGCATCTCGAATGAGGGAAGTAGTTGTGAAATTCATTTCATTCATGCGTAATTATTTTTTTATGCATGCACCTACTCCATCATGCTCCCCTTTCCTGTGCCCAAACTCAAAATAGTTCCAAATGTGTGGTACCTTTAGTTTTTTGTGAAACATACAGAACCATTGAAGTACGCGAGCATTTTCAACTGGCTCGATCAACCATATGACCAAATCCAATGTTGATCCATATTTGTTTTCTTCTCCTTAAGGTGATTATAGTACAAATAAAAACAATGTTGTATGTAGGATAATTCATGGCACAGATCATCACCTATGTATAAGTGATTCTCTTTCAATATAACTATGTTTTTTTCATTACTATCTGGTCCATGCATGTACATGTGATATGGACCATTATGTTGACTTTCTCTGAGTTATAATATTGGATTTGGATCTTATTTTGTGCTTGAAGGGTGTAGTTCTCAAAAAAATAAACCATTGATAACACAATACCAACATAAAATGTATATCTGCATATTCTAAAATTCTCATCCTACCATCGAGCCATGTGGAGATGTTGAACATAATTTCATGTCGTTTCGACAAAGTCCTTCATGAATGCACAAAATGAACAGGATTTTTTTAGCGCCATCATTTTTTCAGTTAGATTCAGTCTTAGTCAAGTCATGGTCCATGTGTCAAAGCATGTGAGGCTAGGTACCGAATAGCGAATGGTTTGAAGTCATAAGTGGTATATTATCCCTTGGAGTCAGGAAGGGATGACAGAACCAAAACATGTAAGTGGTAAAGGTATTTTCCCAAAGGCTCGGGTCCTCTCAGAGGAGAAGGTTTTACATGCCAAAGGTCGAGGCAAGTTCTTAAATATAAGTCATGTCGATAGACATAATGACCATCATCAACACATTTTGAAGTCATAAAGTGTGAAAAATCATGGTGCTCATATCACATATACTCTGCAACTCTTATCAGTTGTACTTTACAAACCCTGAAGTGTACTAGTTGCGTAGATGTGCTGCGAAAATATTCGACTTGATTCGAAACCTCTAGTCACCATGGATTCAGTGTCCCCTGGCACAATTCTAGCTCTCACCTGCCGAGTTAAAAATTTTGGTTTCTCTGCATGTATTTTGTTCACCAACCAAGTTTATGCATTGTCTGTAACTCTTCCTGTGAGACCTGAGTTTCTCATGGATGCAGAGTCAATTGCCTTCTGCTGTGTCACAAAACCAGGTCAAGCGAGATTACCTTTTTGGGTCTGTGCTAATACACCACGCGCAAAACAATTACATGGTGCATCATGGAAACATCCCAAAACATAAGGAAAGTTGTGTGAAGTAACAAAAATGTGGGGCCCGAACCTCAAAACCTGACGTTGGTAAAAAAATATCCTAATGTCAGAGCATCTTTTGAACAAGTCGGGTGCATGGTATTTTGTACGAAAATCCAAGGATTCAACTTGAAACTGGCGGAGCAGTCCGCACTCAAATTCAACATATTCTACCCAGTAATCAGAAGAATCACTTTCCAGGTAACAAAGGAAACTTTGTCAGCCACAATGGAGATCCCTCTGTGTGGTGAAAGGTGGTTTAAAGGCATGCCTTTGGATGTTCTATGATACGAGGAGTTCATCAAACCAGGGTTTTTAAATGGGAAAGTTGAAGAGGGCATTCCAAGTAGATATCTACAGGAACCTTTTCGGAAGCTCCTGAGAGCGGTTAGGAAATATTTCACCTGTGAAGGAAGGTTTGACATAATTCACCCACATCACATCACATTTTTTATGCATATCACAGGAAGGAGACTATTAAATATTCCTTTCTTCTTACACCAAAGCCTCTGAGAAATGGAAGACGATGTCCAGGCTAAAATAAACCAACTAAAGAAGAAATTATATCATGTCTTGTTGATTAAATTGTTGATAGTTGAGGAGTTGAGGCGATTGGGGAAAAAATGGGATTCATTCCTACTCACAGTCGGCATCCCTAGGGACCTGAAAGGAGATTTCTTTTCACCCATAGGAAAAGTAACATCCCACTGCACGAAGGTTGAATTAGGAAAGATTGTGGAGGAAGGAAATACATTGGAATCCCCATCTCCCCAACATTTGATGCCCCAGAAGAGGGGAAGGACAAGAAAGAACAAGGAGGTTGAGAAGGCCCAAGTACCAAGTGAGTTGCGCATAAGTTCGACCACCGAATATTTTCTCATGCGCGCCATTAATATGGAACCTGTTGAAGGACCAAGTCGAGAAGCCTGCAACAGAAAGAGAAGGACAAACACTGAAGGCTCACATATTTGTGAACTCTCGCAGCATCTAAATGAAGACCAACTCACTATTGTTGATCTATACCAAGAGAACAGGGAGTTGAGACAACAGTTAGAAACGAAGACCCTCGAGGCATCAACATCAGAGGGTCGGGAGGGAAATGTGACCTGGCTCAAGAAACAACTCAGGGAAGCGCAAGACACAATCATCCAGTTGCGTGAAGAATAGAGGATGTCAGAATAAAGAAATGCAAAGCACTTCATGGAATGCAAACTGACACTAGAAAATGTCCATGCGCCTCTAGTGAGTGCACAGAGGAGGCTGAAAGGGAACACGGTTATGCAAAGGCAAGTGATGAATCTGAAAAGTTGCAACTAGTCTGTCAGGAGAATGCTTCGGATATCAAAACTACAGACGAGGCTAGAAGCATGATTAAGCGACTCTATTTTTGTATTCTCAGACATGGCGTAGATTTTTTCTTCCTGTGTCATGTTTCCTACTGGTAAATAGGAACTCTAGCAAATACCCGCATGACAAGTGTATGACGTGAAACCATGGAAACCCATCTATCACAAAGGACAAGTGTACGTTGGACATGTGACAGTTTGAAGAGAGGCATTTTTCCCTAATTGGGGTCATCATCTTGGAAACACCTATGACAGTCTTTAGTTACCCACCACATGCACGCTCTGACAAATAATCGTGCGACAGAAATCAAGGCCGTTACAATGGGTGAAAGGAGTCTGACAGACCACTTGATCGTCTAGATACCCTGTCAAAGGAAAAGCATCGAGACATCACTCTCTAACGATGATATCTTGTTGATGGCCGAATTGTAGTGGCAAAGACAAGTCGTTATGGTGCGGTTGAGTACAGTCGGTTTCTATTTTTAGTAAAGTGTCATACGAAGATTCATATAGCAAAGAGTAGTCAGAGCCTAATTCCTAAGGATAGTAGTTAGAGAGAAGGGTATCCCGAGCGACACACCCTAGTCTATATATTTCATCTTTTCAATGTAAGTCGGGTTGGCTGGAAAAAATAGTGTAGACCGTGACTATTGAATGTAGCTTTGAACTCAATTGAAACTTAATGCAAAGGTCCTGAAGCTTTGACGAAAATATTCTAATGGTAGCAGTTTGATGTATTGTACTCTCTCTTTGCATATGTGATTTCCTGTGTTCTTTATATTCAAATCTATATTTTGTCTAAATCAGAATGTGATTTCGAATCTAGAATTCACCGCGTAGTGCTCTAGATTCATGACATTTAGACGATTGTGTTTCTTCTTAGAAAAATCTGAATTCATCCTAGATGGTTCTCTGAGTTTCTTCTTGTGTTTTTCTCTCGCCACACAAAACGATTTTTAACTAAAAGATTGTTTCTTACTTATCCTTTATCCTCTCAAGTTTAGTCACTAAGTCATTTGTTTCAATCCTTTTCTTAAATCGACTTTATAGCCTAAGGTCTTGCTTTATTTCACCAATAGAACCAAACATATTGTATAAAAGTGTTAAATCTAGCCGACAATTTAAATCCATACCCTGTACAGAGACTATGTCTCAAAGACAGCCCTCTCCAGGTCGAAAAGGCTAGATTTCAGCCTCAAAGTTGGTTTGTAGGTTGCCTATGCCATTCGTTTTCTTACCTGAATGAATTTTACAGAGCGCTAACATTTTTGCGCCGCTGCCGGGGATGAAATTGAATAAATTTTCCATTGAAGAACGACTAAATATATAGTTTTGACACTTGAGGGTAATAGTGGGCCAAACATCTACATTGGTTGGAGCCTTTACTCTGGTGACTCCAGTGATAGAGACCAGTAGCACATAGTAGCACCATTCAGAAACCCTGGCTCCGAAGACCATCTATACCAGAGCCCACCATGACCCAAACCCTGTAGAGATCGTGTGTGACCCCGAGAAAATTCTATGCAGGGAAAGGGAGCAGGTGCTAGACCCATTTTATTACCTAGACAGGAGCCTGTCCTTACCCAAGGACAATGCGCAAAGAATTGATGACCTTGATTTTGACACCCTTTTCGAACAAACCTTGTTTAGGTCTAAATAAAAAACCAACTTAGATCATATAACCTTCAGCGAGAAGAGGTTTCGATATCTAATACCAAACCCTCCTAGAGAAAACCCCAAACCATCCTAGAGCAATATAATAATCATCATTAATCATTTGACAAGAAGGGGGTAAGTGATTCAATTAATTTATAAAAATATTTTGGGGGATAAAATTTAAAAAGGGGGAAAAAGGGAAATAATTGTTTTGTTATATATGCTAATTAAAATTTATTAATTTAAAATAAAAGGGGAAAAAGGTAATTTTCTGCACATTCCAATTTGAGTTTTAAATGAAAAGGGAAAAAGGGAAAATTAAAAGATTTAAGAAACTAGGAAAAAGTGGGAAACATAAAAAGAAAGGGGAAACACAAGGAAAAATAAGAAAGACTTAGTAAGGTATCTAGCATTTAAGAACTTTCTAAATTGAACTCAACTAGTAAATTAATAACGGGGTAAGTCATTAAAATGTGTAAGGGAATATGGGGACACCTAGGAGCGATTCTAGGAATGATTTTAGGTGGGTGAGAGAAATATGAGTAATTAATTAATTAATTAATTAAATTTATGGTGCAATGAAGGGGATGGGTGATATATGTACAGGGGAGGATCTTTATGAATTAAATTATTGAACAATAAATTAAATGGGATTCTGGGAAAATAAATGACTTAGAAACTCTATATAAAGGAGGAAGGAGGAGGATGATGGATCTCTTTGGTGATGCGTAACATTATATTGTAGAATTTTGGACTCGACTAACTTATCTTGTGGGAGTTGGGATACCCATCTCGATGAGGAGTGGTAGCTCGACCTTGCGAGCAGAGCTGGGAGCTAGATGTTCTCTAGTTCAGTGTGTGTGGCCCCTTTGCGGCTCGGGGGCTAAGGTGGAAGAAGAGTACCCCTAGCATTGGCTGGGAGGTACCGGTGAAGTCTCATCGGTCGGTAAACGGGAGCTGCAAGGAGCGCACAGGACAACGAATCAGAGCGGAAGACTTGGGCTATGGTATGCATGCGCTTATTATGCATGGTAGACTATTATGACTTTATGCTTTCATTTCTGTAATTTTACTATGTAAAGAAGGTGTTTAACTTATAATTTTAATTGAGAACTTAAATTCCCCCCATAGCCTTAAGATCGTTGCTTGACTTGTTTCCCGTGGCATTCGATTCCTAAATTTTGTGACAACTGCGTTGGTTTTAATTGATTTTTATGACTAGTTTATGCCTAGTCTTCATTCTCATCCCTGGTTTGTCAGTCCATGCCTGAGGATTCAACTAGGAGCTAAATCGATAATTGTCACTTCGGTGCACAATGAAATATAGAATCTAATGCCCTTCTTTTATGTGTGTGGATGATGAGAGAAGGATGTTTTTTCCTAGCTGTCTACCCCATTGAGTGTTCTTGGTTGATTGATTGTCTGATCCCTTCTTTTGTTGGAGTATCTGTGCTTCTTGATTGATTAAGGCTTTGGTTTCCTCTGCATTTTGTGTTTTTCATTGCCGAAGTTGATAAAACTTTGAGTCTTGAATGCCAACCCCTGCATTTTCTGGTGGATGTTTGCCTCTGCAATTCATATATAATTACGACAACATTAGCACTTACTTATTCTGCAATTTTTATTTAATTATGCCATCATTATCCTTTGTGTGCCTTGCATTTACGTATATATTGACTGCATCAATTGGAATATCTTACAGACAGCATAATTACACCAGTGAAATCCCTAAATTCTACTTTATTGTGCAGAGACAACGTTTTCCTATAGGCATCACTTGATTTATGTAGACAACGATTTCTGTGTTGGACAGTAACCTGTATTAATATATATCTTGTAATGGACCATGACCTGTAATAATGGATGGCTGTTAGTTTTGTTGAAATTAAAAGATAAACAACAATTTAGGATAATAGGTATATGCGTACAACAATCTAATTATTTAGATATATATATTTTGTTTTGGTATAGCCCGGTGTTGTAGTAGCAATTTATTTACATGGCGGTGTGTTTTTTCAGCGATTCCGATGGTGGGAACTCATCATTTTTATTTATTTTGATGAACGCATGAACTAGATGATTAAACTCAATGAATTGATGGTAAAACTCAATAAATTTCTCATGGATTAACCCAACGATTCGATGATAAAACTCAACAATTTTTCTAATGCTAAATCTTAGAGAATTTATACTATAAGGCCAATGATTTTGTACATTGAATGGAGGGTAGAATGGTTACATGCAGTGGAAAATTTACTGTGTATATAGTGAAAGGACAACCGTTTATTTGGACAACGATTTACTTCCTATATTGGGTTTTTCAATTTTCTGTGATATACGCTCAGTGAAGGATGGAGTCATTGTCCTCTCATTGATTATGCACAATATTTGGGTAGCTTTATGCAGTGTAGTGATTGATAATCAGATAATATGAGGGAATGATGAACAAAACGATTGTGAAAGATTTCTTATCACCGTATGTTATTATTATATTCCTCTGGTAGCGAGTTTTTAAACGTGCTTTTGACAACGTTGTTATTTTCTTAAATTCTACAAATTACACAGCTACCTAATTTTCTTATAGTTGACAACGATTCTAGATTTTCTTTAATGTTATTGGCATTCTAGACATCGACATTCTTAAATGATAACATGACAGTGAACTCATAGATGGAGACCTTGATAGTGATATGGGTTAAAAAGGGCAACGTTATAATTGATCATTAACTCATAGCTTTTACCCTAAACCACCACAATCAAAGTTTATTGGAATAGTTGATATGTGGTTATTCTTACGGGTCCATATTTTTAAGATTAGCGATTCGGAGTCATGCATCAAGGTCAAGGTCAAGTAGGGAAGTGTAATTCACACAAAATCTCCTTGGGATATCTAATTTTAATAATAAAAATTTAGATAAATCAACAAGGGTTTATTTAGTTATTTAAATATATATAATAATTAAATAGTGTTAATATTATTCCTAAGTTTGAATGCCTGTACTTATATAAGGACTGTTCTAGGTACTTGATGGTGCCTTGTCTAATAATTAGGGTCAATTGCATCATGTCCAGATCTTTGTTGATGCAATGGCATAGCCTTGTGCCTCAAGGCGAATTTATTTAGTGGTTGGACGTAGTTGTTTCACTAAACAGGTTTCCCTTGTAGGAACCAGACATTCTTCGGATAGCTGAGCAACTTTCTTGAATGACGTCACCTCACGTCATGTCAACTCGTTGCTTAGGGGTGTGGGTGTATTCTTCTTGACAGTGGTTGGGCTCCTAGCGTGCTGGATTTTATTGAGTCCTTGGTCCTGTTAGGTGGTATTGTGCCGAGGTTATTGACGCGTCTATCACCTGGGGACAACATGAATCCTGATGAGGGGATCATGGCACGCCGTATGGGAAAGCGGCGAATGATAACTTTGCCGGAGTCGATGCCTTCTGCATGATTTTTGTTGAGCTTTGTAAGTTTTCTTTTGGTGCATGAGTTGAACACCTTCATGCATTGGGTTCACGCACCTTGAGATTCTAGTCTTTGGTCGTCAAGGTCATGGTGTCGAGACGATATGTTGTCTCTCAGCTTGTAGGCATGGTTTTGTTTGCATCGGGTGGGTAGTTGTCTCTCCTTATTGTTCTATGTATGTTTCTCCTATTTTATCTTGTTCCAGTGCGTGGAATCATAGTTTTCTGTTGCCTATTCTGCAGGCGTGGTTTTCACCGTCAAAT